>JAKWJA010001834.1:0-42442 GCA_027704765.1 Solanum habrochaites | reverse complement strand
TGCATCAACCACGTGTCGCAGACTTCAGAGTGGCATGCCATCATCGACCTTAGGAACAACACCAAAGCTAGGACGACGTCTGGGCGTGACATGCCATGAACTCGCCCTTGTCAACGCACATGTTTCAAAGACGCGAGCATGGCATGTCATCATCACCCTTTGGAAATCCTACCAACGATTGGCACTTTGGCGTGGCATGTTCTCATCACCTCGGATAGCGACCCAATTGGACCATGTATCAAACGTGGCATGCCCGCATTGCCCTTGGGCTTGCAAAAATGGTCTGGGGGGGGGGGGGGGGGGGGGGCCATATGCGAGCTGGCATGCCATTAGTTTCCCATTGACAGTACAACACGGCATGACACGTCGGGCGGTGGCATGTATCCATCTCATTGGTAACAGAAGCTACATCACATAGGACGAAGTTTGGACGTGGCATCTTATCATCAACTGTTGCAGTATACATGTCGAACAACGTAGAAAGTTGCATGCCCATGGCCCCTTGATTACGATCTTGCTTGGCAATGCCTCATCACACTTTGGAAGCACATACGATAGGACAACGTCGTGTATGGCATCCTTATCACCCTTGCAATCACCACCACTGCAGACGACATCGGGCGAGAGACTTACACATTCCTTGGAAACTACACGGTCCCCGATGACTAGGTCTGGCGTAGCATGCCATCATGGCCGTTGGTAAACACACACGATAAGACGACGTCGAGCGTGGCATCCCATCATCTTTTTTGGACTGCACACACATGGATGAATGAGTCGGGCGTGGCATGACATCATCACCCTGGTGCAACAAACAGTGTCAGACGACGTTGGGCATGTTAAGCCATCATCGCCTTTCAATGAGACACATGGTCGGACGACACATGCCATAATAATTTTGTGACTGCACACAAGGACAAAATATGTCGGGCGTGGCATGTCATCATCTCCCTTGTGCATCACACATTGTTAGACGACGTCGGGCATTAGATGCCATCATTAAACTTTGGAAACACACATGGTAAGACAACATCGAGTATGGCATGACATCTCACCCTCAGACAGCACACACGGTTGGATGACGTTGTCCGTGTCATGCAATAATTGCCCTTCAGTAGCACACACGGTCGAACAACGTCGGGCGTGGCATGACATTATCGCCCTTGGACAGCATACACGGTCAAACAACGTCGAGCGTGGAATGCCAACATCGCCCTTGGACAGCATACAAGGTCAGACTACGTTGGGCTTGGCATGCCATCATCGCCCTTGGAATGAACAAATGATTAGATGATATTAGGCATGGCATGGCATCATCGTAATGGGACAATATACACAGGGTAAAACAAGGTTGGGCATGGCATGCCATCATCGCCCTTGGACAACATACACAGTCAGATGATGTCGGGCGTGCCATGCCATCATTACCATTGGAAGCACAACACGCCCACAAACAAAGTCGGGGCGCACATGACCTCACTTGCCTTTGGAAGCTAGATGATCGTTACCACGTTAGGCGAGCGGGCATGTTTATAATCGCCCCAATGGTCATCACACCTGTCCGAAGACGTTGGCCATGGACCTGCCTCATTCGCCGTTAGCCAACCACACGAAAACTACATCGGGTGGAGCATGACGATCATAGGCATTCTGTGGGAAGCAACAATTGATCAAAGACAACTTCCGCCATGAAATGTCATCAATGCCTCTTAAATGCCGACGATTCGGAGACATTGGCGTGACATGCTATAAAGGAGCCTTGGAAGCATCGACCATTTGACGACCGTCGGTAATGGCATATTATCATCTCTCCTTAAAGATAACAATGATCAACGAATGTCGTGCATGGTCCTGCCCATTGCATGGGCAGGAACACACTTCAGAATGACCCCGGGCTGGCATGCTAACATTATCCCACTTTAGCAGCACACCTGGTCAGACAACGTCGGCTGTGTCATGCCATCATATCTCCTTTCAACAACTAAATTGTCGGATTATGTCACGTGGCATGCCATCATTTCCATTGTGCAGCACACCGGTCAACATGTCGGCCTGGCATTTCATTCTGCACCTTGGAAATCATACACGATCGACAACATATTGGGCGTGTTATGGACATACCCTTTGAACAGCACACACAATACAGACCACGTAGGGCGTGGCGCTGCCGCATGTCCTTGGGCTGCACACATCCATCCGGTCCATACATTTCGGGGTTTGTCATACCTATTATCCGCCCTGAGGCAGCAACACAGTCGGACCACTCGGGTGTGGCATGAATTATCTTTGGCCTTTGACGCACACAGATTCAAAGGACGTTAAGCATGGAACGTTCTCATCGCCCTTGGCTAGCACACCACTATCGTGACTTTGTTTAGGAGTTGCAACACGTAAATCATCACCCTTGATGAGCATACACGGTCCGACGATGTCGGGCGTGGCAAGCCATCATTGCCTTTGGAATGAACACACGGTTGGACAACGTAGAGTATGGCATGCCATCATCTCCCTTCGATAACATACACATGGTCGAACAACATCCGGCTTGGCTTACCATCATTTCCCTAGGACAACACACACAGTCGAATGACATCCCACATGGCAGGCCATAATCGTCGCTGAACTGCACACACAGTCAGAAGACGTCGAGCGTGGCATTCTATTATCACCCTTGGGTAGTATACACTGTCGGATGATGTCGGGAATTAAATCCCATCACTACCCTTGGATAGAACTCACGGTAAGACAACGTCGGGAGTGGCATGCAATTTTTGCCCTTGGACGGCATACACAACGTCGAACAATGTCGGGTGTTGCATGCCATCATCGCCCTTGGACAATATAAATGATAAGATGACGTCGGGCGTGGCATGCTATCACCATCCTTTGACAGCACACACGGTCCGATCATGTCGGGCGTTAAATGCCATCATTGCCTTTGGAACAAGGCACTACGATCTGGAATATAATCAGTGTGGCCATGCCATTTTTTGCGCTGTGCAGCACACAGATAGACGATGTAGGGCGTGGAATGCTATCATCGCAAGGAAAGCATGCCTAATAGGACCAACGTGGGCATCTGCATCTTATAATCACCTTGGACAACAATCCGATTAAACCAGACGTAGGTGTGGCCATGCCCCGCATTGCCCTTGACTTACTTAGACGTTTGCATGCCATCATCTCCCTTGGGAAGCAAACTCTGTTGCAACGAATTGAGCGTAAGATGCCATCATTTTCCCTGGTAGCATACAGGTTGGACGACTTGAGTGTGGCAATGCCATCAGTCACTCTTGGAATCATAACACCGATCAGATTTGTTTGGGCGTGGCATGTTTTATCATCGAACCCGTGTACAGCACTCCACGATCAGACCACGTATGATGAATGCATGCCCCCATAGCCTTTGTTGTACACAATGGTCGACACACAGTCGGGCGTGGCATGCTTACGCCCGTTTGCGCACGCACAGACGTTCATACTACCGTGTGGGATTGATATGCAATAAGCTCCAATGGAACGCATACCTATTTTTCCCCCCCGGGACGATGTGGGCATGTCATCCTGATCAATCACCCTAAAACAAACACAAAGAATTGACGCACGTAGGGCGGCCATGCCCGCAATGACCCTTGGATTACGTGGGTGTGACCTGCCCATCATCGCCTTCGGAAGCTCACACGGTCGGTACCATTGGGCTTTAGATTTCATCATTACCTTGAGCACACCAACGGTCGCATGAGTCGAGCGTGGCCATCCCCCATCATCGCCCTGAAAGCACACACGACCGGACACTGGGGCTGGCAATGCCATTATGGCCTTGGGTAGCACACAAAAACAATGTCACCAACGGTCGGTTATTGGTCAATACCACAGCGCCCTTTTATGCATCCACGTGGTGCAAACCTACTGATCGAATGACGTCAGGCCTTGCATGCCATCATCGCCCTTGGAAATCATACACGATCAGAAACTGTCAGGTGTGCTATGTTATCATCGCCATTGTATAGAAAACACGATCAGACAACATCGGGTGTGGCATGCCTGAATGGACCTTGGGCATCACACACGGTCGAATTATGTCTAGTATTGCATGCCATCATCGCCAATGTGCAGCACACGCGATAGGACGACGTCGGTCTTGACATGCCATTTTCACAATCGGACAACACACAAGGCTGGATAATGTCTAGCGTGGCATGCCATCATCGCCCTTGTACATCATACACGGTCGTACTACGTCGGGCGTGGCATGCCATCATTGCCCTTGTCTAACACACAAGGTCGGACGATGTCTAGCGTAGCATGTCATTATCGCTCTTGGACTGCACACATGGATGAACGACATCGAATGTGGCATACTATCATCCCCCCTGAACAGCACATACGGTCGGACGACGTCAAGCATGGCATGCCATCATCCCCCTTGGACAGCGCACATGATCTGAATACATCGGGCATGGCACGCCATCATCTTCCTTGAACAACACTCACTGTCGGACGAACTCCGGCGTGGCATGCCATCATCACCCGTTGAAAGTATACATGATAGGATGACGTCAAGCATGGCATGTTATCATCTCCCTTGGATAGCACACGTGAATAGAGCACGTAGCGCATGGACCTTTTGCAGCACACACGATCCTATGGCGTCGGGCATAGTATTCCATTATCGCCATTGGGCAGCACACACGGTCCGACAACATTAGGCGTGAAATGCCATCATCTCCCTTGGGAAGTATGCACGGTCGGACAACATCGGGTGTGGCATGCGATCGTCACCCTTGGATAGCATAAACGATCAGATGACGTCGGGTATGGAATGCCATCATCGCCCTTGGAATGAACACACAGTCGGACGACGTCGGGCATGGCAAGCCATCATCGCCCTTGAACAACATACACAGGGTCGGATGATATTGGGCATGGCATGCCATCATCTCCCTTGGACATCATACATGGTCGAACAACGTCGAGTGTCGCATGTTATCATCACCCTCGTACTACACACACTGTCGGACAACATCAGGCTTAGAATGCCATTATCACCCTTTGGCAGCACACACGAACGGATAACATCGGGTGTTAATTTCCATCACTGCTCTTGGAAAAATACATGGTCGGATTACATCGGGCGTTGCATCTTATCATCTCCCTTGGACAACACACACGATCGAATTATGTCAAGCGTGGGATGCCCACATGGCCCTTGGGCAGCATATACGGTCGCACAATGTCGGGCGTGGCAATGCTATCATTTCCCTTGGATAACACACACGTTCAAATGAGGTCATGCATTAAATGCCATTATTTCCCTTGGACAGAGTACATGGTCCGTCTATGTCGGGTGTGGCATGTAATCAATGCCCTAAGTCAGCACGCACAATCGGATGATTTCATGTGTGGCTTGCCCGTATTGCCCTTAGGCAACATACACGGTTGCACGATATCGGGTGTGGACATGACCCTCACACGCACTTTATGGGCACACAGCACATTCATATCACTTGGGCGTATGACATTCACCATCGCCCTTGGGCAATACACACAGTCATACTATGTCAGCATGGCATGCGACATGGCCCTTAGGCAGTACACACGGTTGGATGACGTCGGGCTTTGCATGCTATCATCGATTTTGGACGGCAAACAAAAACGGACGACATCGGGCGTGGCTTGTCATCATCGCCCTTGGACTGCACACACGGTCAGATGACATCGCGCGTGCCATGCCATCATCCCCCTTGGGTTGCACATACTACCAGACGACGTCGGGCGTAACATGCAATCATTGCCCTTGGGCAGCACATTCGGTCGGACTACATCGAGCTTTGAATGCAATCATTACCCTTGAACAACATACATAGTACGAAGACATCTGGCATTGCATTCCTGCATGGCCCTTGGGAAAACACCAGTCCGACGACGTCGCGCATGAAAAGCCATCATCGCCTTTGGATAGCACACACGCTCGGACGACTTAGAGGTGGCATGCCATCGTCGCCTTTAGACTGCAAACAAGGACAAACTACGTCGGAGGTGGCATTCCATTTTCGCCCTTATGCAGCACACACTATTAGATGATGTCGGGCATTAGATGTCATCATTACTCTTGGACAACACACACAGTCGGACGATGTCGGGCGTGTCATGCCATCATCGCCCTTCGACAGCACAAACGGTTGGAAAACATCGGGCATGCCATGCCATCATCGCCCGTGGAAAACATACACAGTCGTACGACGTCAGTTGTGGCACACCATCATCTCCCATGGACAGCATACACGGTCAGACTATGTCGGGCGTCGCATGCCATCATCGCCCTTGTTAATGAACACACTTCAGATATGCGAGCGTAGCATGACCATAATCGCATTTATGACAGCATACACAGGTTGTAACAAGGTCGAGCCGTGGCATAACCATCATCGCCCCGGGACATATACACGATCAGACACATCAAGGCGTTCCTCCAATCAGTGCCCTTGAGAAGCACCACGGTCATCAAGACAAAGTTGGGCGAGACATGCGTTATTTTCCCTACAAAGACCCGGTCCGACAACGTTGGTCCTGGCATGTTGTAACTGCCCAGGTCCAGCACACCACGTCAGCCACGTCAGTCGTGGCAATGCCATCATCGCCCTTGGACTCACCTACGATCGCACTACGTCGGGTGTGGATGAACGTCATGCCCTTTTGGAACCCAATTAATTGGACGATAGTCAGCCGGGAAAATGTCCTCACGCCCTTGGAATGGAAAACACTGTCTGATGACGTCGAGCTGACATGCCATCACAATCGCCAGTTGGAATCTACACGATTCAGACGACGTCGTGCGAGGCATGCTTTGCCTTGGCCCTTGGGCAGCACACACGATGAGAGGACTTCGGGCTTAACATGACATAATCACCCTTGGGGAGCACACACGGTCGGACAACGTCGGGTGTGGCATGCCATCATTTCCCTTGACGCATACAATGATCGTACAATGACGATTTGTTGGGGGGGGCTCCATCATGCACCTTGTGGCATCACACATAGTCGGAACTATGGTCGGGCGGGGCATGACATCATCACCTTGGAAATCCATACATACGACGAACGTTTATCGGCATGGAATCGCACCCTTGGATAGCCCCACGATTGGACCACGTAGGTGTGGCATGCCCAGCCCTCTCATGGCCCTTGTGCTACACACACGGTCTGACACGTTGAGGTTGGCATGCCATTATCCTTCTTGGGCAGAACACACAGTCGCACGACGTCTGGCGTGTCATGCAATCATCTCCATTATAAAGCATACCGATCGGACGTTGTGGACGTGGCATGTTATTATCAACCTTGGACAACACACACGATCGGACCACGTAGGGCTTGGCATGCCGACATGGTTCTTTATAACACACACGGTCAAACTACGTTGGGCATGTCATCATCGCCTATGGGCAGCATAGACGTCGGGTACGACACTTTGGGCGTTAATAATGCCTCATTTCCTAGTGCGCACCACACGTTCGAATGACGTCGAGAGATTGCCGTCACCAAAGGGGCCTTTGGACACCAGCCCGACATATACGACTCGTCGCACGTGGCATGCATCTGTCCCTTGAGAGCACCACATTGTAGAACGCCGTATCCATTAAATGCCATCAAATCGCCCTTTAAAAATGCACACCGATCGGACGCTTCGGCGTGGCTTGCCATCATCTCCCTTTCACAGCATACACGGTAAGATGACGTCGGACGTGGCATGTTATTATCGCCCTTGGACAGAACACACGATCATACAATATCAGCGTGGTATGCCCGCATGGACCTTGGGCATGACACACAGTCGATTGACGTCAGGCATTGCATGCCATCATCGCCATTTGGCAGCACATGCGGTCGGATGACGTTGAATTTGACATGGGCATCCTCTCCTTTGTAAACACCCATGGTCGACAATGTCGGTGTGCATGCCCTTCATTGCCTTTGAACCACATACTCGGTCGGGCGAACAACGAGCGTCGGGTGGGCCTGCCCCGTATGTACCTTTCAAAACACCAGTCCTTACACGTCGGCCTCGAATCCTCCCATCACGCCTTGGGATAACATATACGGTCGGACGACGTCAACATAACATGCCATCATCGCCTTTGGATTGCACACAAGGACGGACGAAATCGAGCATGGCATTCCAGCAACGCCCTTGTGCAGCACAAATTGTAAAACTACATCGGGTATGGCATGCCATCTCGCCCTTGGATAGAACACACAGTTGGACTGCGTTGGGCGTGTCATGCCATTATCGCCCTTGGACTGTGCATACGGTTGGACGACATCAGGCGTGGCATGACAATATGGCCCTTGGGCAGAACACACGATCGCATGACGTCAAGCATGTCATGCCATCATCGCCCTTGGTCAACACACAAGATGGGACTACGTCGGGCGTGACATGCCATTATTTCCCTTGTGCAGCACACACAAAACAATGACGGGCGTGGCATGCCATCATCACCCTTTGAAAACATACACGATCGGGTGATGTTTTGGTTGTGCATGGTATCGTAACCCTTTGGTTAGTCACAACAATCTGACCATGTGAGCTCGCGTGGCAATTCCCGCAGTGCCTTGGCTACGAAACATGGTGAGACACATCCGGTGTGGAATGCCATTATTACCCTTGGACAGCACACACGGTCGGACGACGTCGGGCGTGGAATGCCATCATCGCCATTGTAAAGCATACACGATAGGACGATGTTGGGCGTGGCATCTTATCATCACCATTGGACAACATACACGATCAGAAAACGTAGGGCGTGGCATGCCCGCATGGCCCTTGTATTACATCAGGCTTGGCATGCCATCATCGCCCTTGGGCTGCACATAAGGTCGGACAACATCGGGCGTTAGATGTCATCATTGCCTTTGGGTAGCACACATGGTTGGACAACGTCGATCGTAGCATGTCATCATCGCCCTTGGAAAGCACACACGATCGGACTATATCGGGCGGCATGCCATCATGGCCCTGGGGTAGCACACACGGTCGGACAATGTGGACCATGGCAATGCCAATCACATCCCCTTGGATTCCACACGGTCCTTGCACAACATCCGTGCTTGCAAGCTATTCACTGCCCTTGTGAAAGCATATACGATAGACAACGTCGGCCCGTGGGTAATGTTTATCATCGCACTTGGACATAACACACTATCAGACAATGTCAGGTGTGGAATGCTTGCATGGACATTGGGCATCACACATTGTCGCATTACGTCGGGCGTTGCATGCAATCTCTCCATTGGGCAACACACGTCGTCGGACGACATCAGGATTGACATGCAATATTCTCCCTTGGACAACACACATGGTTGGACATGTCGGGCGTAGCATGCCATCATCTCCCTTTGACAACATATATGGTCAGATTAAGTCGGGGGTGGCATGCCATCATAGCCGTTGGCAAACACACCCAGTCGGACAACGTTGAACTTGAAATGCTATCATTGCCCTTGGACTGCACACACGGATGGATAACGTTTGTTGTGGCATGCCATCATCACCCTTGTGCAGCACACACGGTCGATACATCTAGGCGTCATTCCATCATTGCCTTGGATAACTTACACGTTCTGAACTAGGTTGGCGCTGGCATCGCCAATCATGGCCTCATGGTAACACACACGATCAGAGAATTGAGTGTGGATCCTCGTGACCTTTGACTGCACACATGATGGATGATCAGGCCTGGCATTCCAATCATCAACTCAACCTCACCCTTGTGCACAAACACGGTTCGGGACGACATCGTGCGATAGATGCCATCATTGCGCTTTGGAAGCCCACACAGACGATGAGTCCGGGCATCGGCATCCCATAATCACACCTTGCTCATGACAACGATCTGGAAATACGTCAGTCTGGAATGAAATTTATCTCTTTTGAATAGCTACAGAGTCGGATGATGTCGGGCGTGGCATGCCAATACCCTTGTGCAACACCCCAGTCGCCAATTCGGCCATGTTAATAACTCATCGCCTTTGGATGAACACCACGGTCGGCCGCCGAAATGGCCATCATCCGCTTGTGACTGCAAAAAAGGAAAAAACTATGTCGGGCGTGCATCCATCATCGACTTGTGCAGTCCACATTGTTAGATGCGTCGGGCAAGTTGATGCCATCTTAAAAACTTGGAACACACATGTAAGCCTACATCGGGTATGGCATGAATCTCACCCTAAGAAAGCACACACGGTTAGCCGACATTTGTCCGTGTCATGCCATCAGTGCCTTTCAGTAGCACACATGTCGAAAGACGTCAGACTGGCATGCCACATCTCCCTTGGACAGGATACACAGTCGAACAACGTTGAGTGTGGCATGCATCATCTCTCCCTTGGACAGCAACAAGTTTCGGACTACATCAGGAATTGGCAGCCACCAGCGCCCTTGGAATGATAAAATGATCAGATGATGTTGTCATGTGGCATGCCATCATCGGTAATTGGACCGCATACACAGGGTAGAAACAAGGTTGGGCATGGCATGCCATACTCACCCTGGACAACATACAACGTATCATCTACGATCTCGGGCCGTGCCATGCCATCATCAATCACCATTGGAATAATACACGTCACACAAAGTCGGGCGAGAACAATGCCATTATTCCTTCGGACAACAGAGATGATCGTACACGTCAAGCGAGGCATGGTAATAAATCTCCCATGGTCAAGCACACAACGGTTAGATGATGTCAGAACATGCATCCATCATCGCCATTAGACAACACAAATGATCGAACTACATCGGGTGTAGCATGATATCCTGGCACTTGTGCAGCACAATTAATCAGACAATGTTGGTTGTGGTAATGTCATCAATGCCCTTAAAATGCATAGACGATCGGATGACATCGAGCGTGACATGCCATCATCGCCCTTGGAAAGCATAGACGATCAGACGATGGAAAATTATCATCACCTTAAAGAGCATGAATGATCAACGACGTCGGGCATGGCATGCCTACTTGGCCCTTTGGCAGAACACACGATCGGATGACGTCTGGCGTGGCATGCCATTATCACCCTTGGGAAGCACATACGGTCGGACGACGTCGGGCGTGTCATGCCATCATCACCCTTGGAAAACATACATTGTCGGATGATGTCGAGCATTGCATGCCATCATTTCCCTTGTGCAACACATATGGTCGGACAATGTCGAGCGTGGCATTCCATTATCACCCTTGGAAAGCATACGCGATAGAACAATATTTGGCATGGTATGGAATCATCACCCTTGGACATCACACACAATAAGACCATGTAGGGCGTGGCATGCCCGCATGGCCCTTGGGCTGCACACACGGTTGGGCACGTCGGGGGTGGCATGCCATTATCTTCCTTGGGAAACATACGGTCGGACTACGTCGGGCGTGGCATGCCATCATCGCCATTGGAAAGCATACACGATCAGATGAAGTTGGGCGTGGAATTTTATCATCTTCCTTGGACACCACACATGATCGGACTACATAGACAGTACACACGGTCAGACTGCGTTGGACGTGGAAAGCCATCATCGCCCTTGGGCAGCACCATGGTGGAGGACAATCATCAGGCTTATAACCCTTATGCCTGTGGATCACACAGCGATAGAGACGCACTTCGACAGGCGATTCAATCATCCTCCCTTTGACAACCCACACGATTTGACTACTCCCGGTGTGGCGATGCTTCATGGACCTAGGGACAGCACACAACGTACTCGGATGAGGTCGGCCATGGCAATGCTATCATCGCAATATGAATGCACACACGGTCGAAAAGCGAGGAATAAGGAAGTGTATGGCCTAGGGTAAGGAGCTTTGATTAGTCGAGGGATGAGGAAAGTTACGGGTGTTGAAAGAAAGGTAGTGGTGGGTGATAGTGGGTATGGGGTAGGTGTAAATTGTTGAGTGGAGGTGGTTCAGTGGTGTTGATAAGTACGAATTTGGTAGGTTTGGGGTGGCTGGGCGGGGAAGGGGAAGGAGTAATTGATCGGGTCATAGTGGGGGTTGGGTAAGGATGCCTGCTGAGAAGGGGTGTCGGCGGTGTTTGAGGTTGTATGAAGCAAAAGGAGACAACAAGATAGGGGTTGGGGGGGGGGGGTTGTGCGAAGGGGATGGGGAGAGCTATGGAGTGGGGGGAAGTTTTCCATTCTCTTTTGCAACAACATCATCTCCATTGGGAAGCATACATGATTAGGCAACGTCGAGCGTGGCATGTTATCATCGCCCTTGGATAGAACACACGATGAGACAACCTCGGGCGTGGTGTGCCAACATGGACCTGGGACAACACACTGTCGGTTGACGTCGGGCGTTGCATGCAATCATCACCATTGGGCAGCACACAGCGATCGGGACGACGGCAGCTTGAACATCAATATTCTCCCTTAGACAACAAACATGGTTGGAAAATGTCGGGTTTGGCATGCCATCATTGCCCTTGGACAACATACATGGTCGGACTACGTCGGGTGATAGATTTCATCATTGCCCTTAGAAAGCACAAACGGTTGCACAACGTTTGGCGTGGCATGTCATCATCGCCTTTAGGCTGAACACATCATCGTAGATATCGGGTGTGGTATGCCATCATTGCCCTTGTGAAGCACACACGGACATGCAATGTCGAACGTTAGATGTCATCATTGAACCTGGGCAAGACACACGATCGTACAACTTTGGGCTTGGAATGATATCTCGCCGTTGGACAGCATATATGGTCAGGCAACGTCGGGCGTGGCATGACATCATCGCCTTTAGAGAACACACACGGATGAATGACATCATATGTGGCATGTCATCATCACCTTTGGACAACACACACGGTCGGGCGACATTGAGCCTGGCATGCCAGTATGGTCCTTGGACAGCGCACGTGGTAAGATGACGTCTAGTGTGGCATGCTATCATCTCACTTGAACAGAATACGCGATCGGACTACGTCGAGCAAGGCTATGCTAGCATGATCTGTGTGTAGTGCACATGATAAGACGACCTCGATCGTGGCATGCCATCATTGCTCTTGGAAAGCATACACTGTCGAACGACGTCGAGCATCACATGTTATCATTGCCCTTTGACATAAACACGATCAAACAACGTCGAGCGTTGCATGCCCGCATGGCTCTTGGGAAAAAAACTCACTTTCAAACGACATCGGGTGTGGCATGCCATCATCATTCTTGCAAAACACACACGATCGAATGACGTCAGGTGTGGTATGTTATCATCACCCTTGGACAGCACATGATCGGACGACATCGAGAGTTAGATGTCATCATTGCCCGTGGACAGCACAATGACTTAGACAACATCAGGCATGGCATGCCAACTCGCTCTTTGACATAACAAACGTACAAACAACGTCAAGCGTGGAATGTCATCATCTCCCTAGGGAAGCACACACGGTTCGACGACATCGGACTTGTCATGTTATCATCACCCTTGGGCTTCACACGCGGTCAGACAACGTCTGGTGTGGCATATTATCATCATCTTTGGGCAGCACACACAGTCGGATGATGGCGGGTTGTTCAAATGCCATCATCTCATTGAAATCATCCACGCACACACGCCAGATTACATCGTGGCGTGGCATGTTTTTCAATCGCCTTTGACAAAACACACAATGACGTACTGTCAGGCTTGCATGTCCTCAGCGCCCTTGGGCAGAACATACAGTCGGACGACGTTGAGCGCAGCATGCCATGATCTCCACTAGGCAGCATATACAAACAAACATTGTCAGGCATGATATGCAATCATCACCCTTAGGCAGTACACACGATCGGACGACGTCGAGCCTTGCATGTCATCATCGCCATTGGACAACATACACGGTCTGACGACGTCGGGCGTTTCATGCCATCATCGCCTTTGGAATGAACCCATGGTCGAATGATGTAGGTCAGGGCATGCCATCATTGCCCATCGACAACATACACATGGTCGAACAACGTCTAGCATGGTATGCCATCATCGCCTTTGGATAGCACACACGGTTGGATGACATCGGGTGTGGCGTGCCATCATTGCCCTTGGACCGCACACACGGTCGGATGATGTCCGGCATGGTATGCTATTATTGCTCTTGGGCAGCATCCACGATCGAATGACATTGGGCATTAAATGCCATCATCGCCTTTGGAATGAACACATAGTCGGATGATGTAGGGCATGGCATGACATCATCGTCCTTCGACAACATGCACATGGTCAAACGACGTTGAGTGTGGCATGCCATCATCGCCCTTGGATAGCACACGCAGTCGGATGACGTCTGGTGTGGCATGCCATTATTTCTCTTGGACTGCACACACGGTTAAACAATGTCGGGCGTGTTATTCTATCATCGCTCTAGGGAATCATACACTATCGAATGATGTCGGGCATTAAATGTCATTATTTCCCTTGGATAGAACACACTATCGGACGATGTCGAGCGTGGCATGCCATCATCTCCATTGGACGACATAAGAAGGATCGGAAGACGTTGGGCGTGGCATAACATCATCGCCCTTGGACACCATACACGATCGGACCACATCGGGCGTGGAATATTATCATCACCCTTGGACTGCATACATGGTCTGACAATGTCAGGCGTGCCATATTATCATAGTCCTTGGGCAACACACATAGTCAGATGACGTTAGGCATTAAATGCCATCATTGTGCTTGGACATCATACACGGTTGGAGTACGTGGTGTGGGCGGCATGTTGTCATCGCCATTACAAACCCACACGGTTTTGAAACGACGTCGGGCTGTTAGATCGTCCATCATACCCTTGGAAACATACAAATAATTTAGACATACGTTGGTGTGTGTGGCATATATAATCTACCTATGTCAGCACACACAGTCGGATGATGGCATGCATGGGATGCCCGCAGAGCCCTTGGACAACACAGACGGTTGCACGATGTCGAGCGTGACATGACATCATATCCCTTAGGCAGCACACACGGTCGTACGATGTCGGGCGTGAAATTCCATCATCGTCCTTGGGATGCACACAAGTTTGTACTACGTCGGCGTTGCATTCTATATGGCCCTTGGGCAGCACATACGATCGGAAGACGTCAGGCTTTGAATGCCATGATCACCTTTGGAAATCACACAAGGACGGACTATGTGGGGCATGGAATTCCACCATTACCCTTGGACTTAACAAACGATCAAACGATGTTCGGCGTGCCATCCTATCATCGCCCTTGTGCATCACACATGGTCTGATGACGTCTGGAGTTACATGCCATCATTACCCTTGAGCAGCACACACGGGCATACTATACCGAGTGTGGCATGCCATCATTGCCCTTGGTCAGCATAGATGATCGTACGACATCAAGAATGGCATGTCATCATCGCTTTGGACAACATACACAGACGAACAACGTCGAGTGTAGCATTCCATCATCATACATCAACTCTTAGAATACATACATAAGGACATATTCATAGTCTAAGATGATCATATTTCACATAAATAAACTACACAAATCATAATAATATATCAAGTATTTTTCTTACAAGGTTATAATTTTTCATAATACATAAAATAAAGCCGACGAGGCCACATCTTTTGCAAGTAAAGCACTTAGAACTGCAATAATAAGTGGGCCATACCAATAACAACATAATTCAAGACCTACATAATATAAAATAAAAATAATTAGGGAAGCGTACCATCAATCCATTCTCACTACTTCAATCCATAGCAAAATCATCCAATACAATATCCCAAGTCACATACCCATGCCCATCAACATCAATTCAATGCAAACATCATAATATTCAATGAATCTAAATCAACTAAATTATATTTATCAATCTAAGAAATTCTATACATCAATCCAATATAGTTCTTACATCATTTGACCGCCAAGGAACAAGGAAAACTACACTACCGTTCCCCCATAAGAATTGATAAATGATCATAACTTCCATAATATCGCCAATTGAAGAATGTAGGTTTTGCATGGGTTTCATAATATTTAAGGAAAATACTATAATTAACATAAATTAAATTAAATCAATGACTAAAAAATTCTTAATGTAAGAAAACCCAATGGAGATATTTAAATTTACAAAAACTCATCTTTGAGAAGTCTTTGACAAAACCTCTTCCAAGATTGGATCCTGACGGACAACAAGATTAAGATAGTGTTCAAGGATTGAAGAAACCATACCACTTAAAAATGATGTTTTACTCCACTAAAAGTTATACAATTTTATTTTAGAAATCAACATTCAAGCTTCAATGGAGTTCTAGAGTGCTCTTTAGATATTTTGGGTTTTGATTTTTGAAGAATGAATTCATCTAGGTATTTAGGACTTGTAAATCCTGCTAAAATACCATTATTAAATCTCCAAAACACTTATTTGGACATTGAGTGAATTTAATGCAACTTATAGTGAACCTGCAAAATTACAGGCCAATTGACGCCTAGTCAAATTACGGATCGTCTCACAACCAATGGACCGTTCTGTTGGTCAGTGCTTTGAGTCACAGGCTGGTCCTTGGATGTTATCCCTCCCACCCCTAACTAATGAACTACACCCTCCACCTATGGGGCGTCGACCAGGCTATTGCCCATCAATTGCACCTCGTTATGTAAGGGTGGACCGCCTTGGGCAGTTTTGCACCTTAATGAGTCCTCTATCAACCGGGAGATTGCATTGGTTGGTACTTGGGGATGTTTGCCTAAACATTTCCAACTCAAATATATTCATATATGAGTTTAGGACCTCTCACATCAATTTAATCGAAAACTAAAAACAAAAAACTCGAGGACCCATAGCACATAGACCACGCCATAGTCCACTTAAAGGGAACAGACCTTTTCCAAGCATGGACGTTCTTGATGTTTGATCTCCAAACTTCATGAAAATAAAACAAAAAAAAAAAACACACTACCTATAAAAAATAATAAAAATATATAGATACCTCATAAAAACCCTTCATGACCACACATATTGAAATAAAAATACAAAGGACAATAAGTGACTAGTCGGCGAAACATCTTTGGTCGTCCTTTGACGTTTCACTTCCCAAAATCACCTAAATCCTTATAAAACAACCATATAACCACATAATATAAATTTTAGGACCTTATAAAACTCATAAAAAACATGGTGTTCGGAATCTAGTTTACCTACTAAATTAGTTGTTTGAGATTCGGGTATAAAAAGCAGATATACTATCCCACAACTTTGACAAACATTCCATCATCGAAATAATAACAACTTGCCACTGTTCGAACACTTCAAGGAGTAGAGACTCAACATAAAAGCACATAACCATACCACATAAAACATTATACCATAAACAATTTAGGATGAAAAATCAATTTCACATAATGAAGAGACTGACAACGCAACAAGAAGATATAAACTAATCTATGACACATCACGCCAATAAGACTCATACCCTTCATTCCAAATGACTAAAACTTCTTTTATATTCATATCATGCTCATATACATCAGTTATATACACATTACAACAATTTTCAACCAAAGAAAGAATTATTAATATTTTGAAAAATATCACAATAAACTCGAAGCCTTTTAGTGAAATATGCAAAAAATTCAAAAAATTCAACTTTTCGGCAATTAATGATGGAAACATGCTAATATACAAGATAAAAATATATAAAATCAATATTTTACATAATAATAACTTAAAAAAATGCACAATTTAAGGAATCAATGAAATTCAATTCAACAAGACTCCTAAATACAATGCACATGGGATATATAACATGCTACTATGACATTCTATCCTTAAGATTTAGTTGAATAGAAGAGATGCGACAATAAATCAAAACTCCACTACTCACCATACTCCCCCACTTAGAAGGAACTCATAACACTAAAGAGATAAACACAAGAGCTTACCATCATCCTCATTCGGCTTGGATCCTCTAGTCCGGAGTACATAGAAATGATTCTTCTATGGAGCATTATTACCCGAAAAACTTGGAGAAACTTGCTAACATTCCTTTCCTCTAGAAGCTATATTAGGACAATCCCTCACCTTATTCCATCCTTACCACAACCAAATCAGTTCCATATACCAATTAAACACTCCCAATAATGCTTCTTCCTACAAGTAGCACAAGTAGGCTTACCAATTTTAGAACCACTTTATTTAGTTTGACCTTAGGATCTCTAGGTTCATCTTGTGTTTGATCCCTCTTCTTGAACCTACGTTGGTTATGCTCACTTTGTCCACTCCTCTTTCAAGTTTCTAGTTATCCTCTTAAGTTTGGATTCCTCTATGGATTTAGCATACACCATAAGCCTACACAGAGATATCATTATGGATCATGGTTGTACGACATTCTACTTTCACAAGATCAGCAACACCGATGTTAAACCTACTCATCTCATCCCTAGGGTTAGACACCAATTATGGAACATACCTAAACAACATAGTGAACATCAATAAATACTCCTCAACATTCATATTGACTTGCTTGAGATTAATAAACTCCTCAACCTTTACTTCCTTCCCCTCAAGGGGAATGTAGTTTCCTCAGAAAGTCTCCATAAGCTCTTCCCACTCTAAAGGACCCGATTCAACAATCCTTTTATCTTTCCATGGAGTGTACCACATTTGAGCAACCCCCATTAATTGGTACGAAGCGAACTCTGCCTTCTCCCTAGAAGTCACCCCTATGGCACTAAACACCTTGTATACACCATCTAGACACTCTCGGGGATCCTCTCCCACCATGGATCCAAGAAAGATATCTCTCAATCTAGATGTCGTAGTGCTCTCCACACCATTATATATAGGTTCAATATCCCTATTTACATGAGTTGTCAAGGATCGACCTAAAGTAATTTAAGGCTCTCTAATCTCCCCATTAGTTATTTTCTAGAGAATCATCGGAACCCCATTACCTTAAACTCCAATAGATATTTGATCACCTAGAGAACCTTTCTCTACATACTCAACTTGAGAATGAACTTCCTCATTTATCCTTCCTTCTTTGAACCTTCTAGTGGTCACACTTCTAGTATTCATCTTTTCAAAACACAAGAGAAGAGATTAGGAATAGATCTTAGGAGCCTCAACTTTTTTTTTCTAAGGTGAGGCCCACTATTGATGATGAATAAAGTCCAAACCTGATCATCCTAAGCCTCTAGCACATCGTGGGTCGCGACTCACACCGGAATGGTCAAGACTCAACTAGACATGGCATTATAAAACATTTTTGATTTCTAAGACAACTTTCACACCCTATTATGTGATACCATGTTTGTCACGACCAGCACCTATACCTTAGGAGTTAGGGAATTCGTTGGGTCATGATACGATGTACAAACCCTTTGACATCATTCATCGCATACATGTACGAAAAGTAGTGCGGAATTAAAACTTTTCACATGAAATATCTTAAATTAAGTATCATATAAAAATCATCAAAAACTCTAAGTCTTAACATATTTCTATCTTAGACTTAGTATTACTTGGGATACGACTCATAAAATATGAATATAGAAATCTTACATCTATTACAATAATTTGAAATAAAAGACATCTATAAAGGGACGATATGCCCCGACCTAAAGTGAGGGAATTACTTCAACATTGCTTGAAGCAATAGAATTACAGATTGAACTGCAAGATTCCTTCCACCTTCACATACACTTTTTAGAATAAACAAAATACATGGAATTAGTTACAAACACTTGTTACTTAAGTATGACAATAATGCAATAAAAAATCATGAAAATGGACTTGGTTAGAAACATGTCTTTTTATTAAACATACATAATATAAGCATAAAAACAACATTTAACACCTTAGAAACATATAATATATCACGTAAGCATTTTATCAAAATTTAAGGAACTTTATAGTAAACTATGTCAAGTTAAGGTGAATCAATGCAATGTTACACTGAACCCCTTTTAGCATACAACCTTCCCACTAAAGCTTATCCTAATACTCACTAAAGTAAGAAAAAAAGATACCACCCATATAATCTTTCTAGGCACACCTAAATGATCCATAAGACCATATATAATTGATTTATAATAACATTTACAATACACCAAAAACTATACACATGGAGATATTCCTACCAAAGGTGATTTCAAAGTTCATTGGGAGCAAGTGTGAAGCGAACGCCCATACAAATTTCCTTATTACACCACTTAGAAGAGATACTTTACACGAACCAAGATAGAATCATTTTCAGTTCATTAACATATATATCTATATATATTGATGATGTATGTATTTATAAACGATATGTATTATATATATATGAATAGATATATATATTATAATATATGTATATATATATATAATATGACATTATCCTCCCAAAGGTTATCAAAAGACATACTTGAGTAAATCAAGAAGATAATGTCCATGCTTGACCTCTCAAAAATTAACTATGTAATTCTTAAGACTACATAAGGTTTGATCATGTAGGATGTTTCAACCAACATTCCTATCTAGAGTTTTTTTTTAAGACTTACCTAGGTAACATATGAAGTAACCATTCCTATGCCCCCTTCACACTTTAACTAGACAACCCTTAAACTAATCTAGGTATGTGCTTATTCATTTAACATGCTTTCTAATATAAGTCATCATATTCTTTCATTTATTAATAGACATTCATCATATAAAGACATTCAAGTAATGATATTGGAGAAGACCTAAGGACTCACTCACTAATATCATCAATGCCTATTGTGTAATATCTAGATAACGTCCATATCACCACCTGAACTTCATAGAACTTCTCTAATATAACAGGGTATCCCATATGATGAGAAAATGCATTGACCGACAAAGACCATGGTATCTAAGAATAGAATCCGGTCTTTTAACCAACTGCGATGTAGTGTCTTTTACTTGTCTTATCCTTAACTAGAACTAATTTCAAAATCATATTCACTCGGTGCTAGCCTTTGTTATCATAGAATATTTAAATGAAGGAGTACATGACGAGGTTCCATATCTAGTTGATAAACGAATTACATTCACCTTACAAAAAAGGTCCTCTAGGGTTTCCTTATAATGGTCAATAGGATAGCTTAATGATTTTCCTAAAGATGATTTCATGCCATTCTTGCCAATCAATCCTAAGGTCCAAACATCACTCAGAAGGATACCTTATGACTTTTGGACTCAAGGATATCCTAACTTACAACTCCCCGGCTGAATCGGTTGAAATCTTCACATTAAAAGACTTCAGCATTAGCACATTCAAGGTGTAAAAGGTATTCATACTTACAAGACTAAAGCTCCAGATTCCTAAGAAAAAATGAAATTTACCTTCTCTTATACATGTATCAGTAAGGGACACAGTTCACATTAGGGTTTACCCCCTAGGACGGAAACCGGGGCTGTATGTGTGTCAATTAATTTGATATGATAAGGACTAGGCCTCTTAGTTTCATGTCATTACATCATAGGTGAAAAAATGCGGATTTAAATGTAAAAACATTCATTATCACTACTTTTAAAGTGTAGATAGACCTTAACATTTAAATAAATATTTCTCATATGAGTATATATAGACCTTTCGTATGGGAAGGTTACATATCCTTCTACTTTTAATGCACATACAGATATAAAAATATAGAAATAGTCTCAATGATGATCTCATCTCATATCATCTAAACGAATAACACAATATGGGCATAGCCCTTACATAAATTCAACAAGACCAGATATAGGTCATACGGAAGTACAATATTCAATTAAAAAGGAAAGTAATGATAGAGTCAATAAGCTCATAAAAAATCCGTAAGCTAGATGATGGCATCCAAACTCTTCAACGATGGGAACCTAATATATTTGGGGAAAGGGGAGGAAAATGGGGTTAGTACTCCACATGTACTGAGTATGGGATCTTATGCCCATAAACAACAAAAATATGCTAAAAGGGACTTTTTAGTCAAAACATGTCATGTTACCCCTTTAGGGACTTAATGCAAAGTCAAGTGAGTCACATCAACCATCAAAACTTGATTACTATCTTAACAAGTAATACTTATCCCAACAAAGTTGAAATCATGATTTACTACAACCCTAACATCAAGGAATAATATCATAAGAATGAATAAGAGTTAAACATATCATAATAAGCAAGACAACTACTTAAAATCACATATTCAGTCAAAAAGTGCACATGACCAAAACCATGCCCATAACCTTACTCAATCAAGTATCTCAACAAGAAAAAATGACCAATGTCAAAAACTTTACATATTCATTGCATTAGGTTTTACATTTCATCATACAGGAACATTATAACCCAAGGCTATTACAATATTGAAACTAATCAACATCTAGAAACAAATATACATAATGTTGTCATGGTCATCATATATGACATCATATATTATCATAAACATAACATATATATAAGAAACCTCCTCCTAAGAATACCCTCCCAAGGCTAAACTAGTGCATGTTTAGGGTAGAGTCCCAATACCCCTGCCTAGATAAATAGAACCCCTTAGGTTATACTAGTTAAGCGTTTATTTTCTGTAATTTATTTTAACTTTTTGGGAACATCTTATCCTAACAGACATAGACCACAGGAGCTAGTGTGGAATCAGGTGTCATAACACCCTACACCTAAAGAAGGTGGACTACTTGCAGAGGTTAGACCATGATATGAAACATAGCAACTATGTGGACAAACTAGCTAGTATTTCTATGGGGGAAACATAGTTCAACAACTAGGATATTTAGTTTGGACCATCTTTATATGGCCATCCATTATAGTCTCCAATCTCAAGAGTAATGTAGTGTTCCTACCTTCCCTATGTGGGAAGGGACACTCCTCTATCTAGTTCACTCGGTGCTGAAACAGAAGTAGGGAACCAACTTCTCAGACATCTCCTCCGTTACCCCCCTTTCCTTCGCATTATTTTGCCATTTTTTATCTTCAAAGCTTTTGTTCCTTGTCTCCTCTTTCTTTTTGCTTTCCGCTCCAGGACCTCCCCTAATTCTTTCCTCATCTCTTTTTTTAAAAGTCTTTAACCTTTAAGTATCAATCTATCTTAATTTTGGCCACAGGGGTCTACCCCTTGGCATAATCATATCCATCATCGATAGCTCAATAAGAATTGCTAGAGTATAATTCCTTTTCCATTAAAATTCATATAAGTGAGGTTAACCACACTAATATTTCAAGCAGATACAAGTTACATTCATAGTTTTTACCATCATCTAGTATGATTCTTGCATATACACCTAATCAACTCAGAACTGGTAAAGACATTCAATTAAACATCATACAACCCTATAAATAGTAGAAGCCATAATCCAAGAAAATAATGACTTATAATAAATTAATCACAAATGGAAAGGAAAAAAAGTAAAGATTAGATTCTACCCAATTTACAAAGTCTTCATCATAGTATAACTCATCAAGGTTCTTACCATCAACCCAACTAAACACAAACTGGGGAATAACATCATCTTACACACAATGATTAATCAATAAAACCAAGTCCAATTTTCTCTATAAACACTGAGATAAGATACATAGACTAATTCCCATTATAATTCATAAGCTAAATCAAACCTCAATAACTAGTATGATAAGCCTGTATTTCATTTTAATTTCATCATAATTACACTATAGTATAGTAATCAAATCAACAACCAACTCGATTTAATGATCACAATACAATAGAGGTCAAGATCACTACCTAGAGTTAGGGATAGAGGATTATATTCTTATTTTTAAACAAACCATCCAAAATTTCCATAGACAAGTTGAATTACATGTTAATATACTCAATATAACCCTAAGAATTCATTAATAACTCAATCCATAACTTCAATTTCGTATTGGATAGAACCCCTAAGAAAACTCAACTTTTTGAAATTTATTTTTAAGGAATCTTTTAAGGAAAGAGTCTCAAAGGTGAATAGAACCCATACCTTAATGTTTGTCAACAATTTGATGGTGAATTATTCCCTTTCAGCCCCAAACCCTAGTCCTAGATAGCCTTTAATGGTGAGTTCATGTGAAGAGAGAAATAAGAGCGAAGGAAAAGAGTTTATTTTAGAGTTTTCTTTAGGTAAATCGGGGTTAAAGGTATTTATAGTGGGATTTAATCAACTTATTTAGTCTCCATTTAATCCAAACTAATACCTAAACCACTTAATTAATTAGAAGAAATCATTTAAAATTTAGCAGTGAAACTCGACGCTCACAGTTGAGACCCTGATCGACGGGTCGTCTGGGAGTCGATGGACATCCCCCCTCCGTCTTGAACTCCCTCGTCTTAGTCAGAGACTTTACAGGCAAGGGATTCCTCTAATTTTTCTATGTGTGTGATGACGTTGGCATCGATGCCCTATCGATCCACAAACGGACCGTATCTGCACACTCTGCACTCCCTGGCGATGAGTTAGAGGTGGTGAAGGTAAAGGAACCTGAGCAAAAAGCCTATGTGGACATGGTGGCATCGACGGCACATCGATTCACACACGTGACATCGATGCACATTGCCAGGAGTGAAGCATCAAACATAGGGGTCATCTTTAAGGGCCCCTTAGGTTGTCCTGGGGATTGGTATGCGGATGTTGAACCATGAAACAAAAATCAAACACTATGGTACCTACCCTGTCCCAAATTTTCGTAAATGTCCGATTTCTAAAAATTAGTCAAATAGGCTAAGGTATACTAACATCCCTCTGAACGAACTTCCCAGATGTGGTGGACGTTTTTGGACGTTTTGGTTCTTAAACCTCCTAATTGACCTATATTAATTAAAAATGGACTTGGAAACAGTTCTTAGACCTTATGACACCTATGTTAGGCTTTACAATGTGCCTTGGATTTTGAAGGTGTTATAGCACAGCTATCAAAACAAGACACAACATACTTCACATATAACATATCATTCTGAAAACAATAAAGCATAAGAAACATATCTTAGATACCCCTATAACTTAAAATATCATCAATATAACCATAATAAGACTCACGTGGACAATTAGGAGGAATCATACATTTACTCTAAGAGTACATAGATAAAGACATTCTCATAGTCTACCTGATCAACCGAATGTAAGAGGAATATTACATAATTTCAAATTCTCACAGTAGATGGATATGACATAATTCACAATAATAACTACAAAAAAATAATTTCATGAAATCAAGTAAGTTTGGCGACAAGTCCATGATCGTAATAATAAATAAAGTAACGCAGACGATGCCATATCATTTACAAGTAAAGAATATAGAAAAACCTCCATAAATGGACCATACCAATTACAACATAATTCAAGACCTCCTTAACATAAAATAAAGAGAATTATGGAAGCATACCACAAATACCATTCTCACCACTTCAATCCATAGACAAGTCATCAAATACAATACCAAAAGGCCCTTACCCATGTCCATGAAAGTCAATTTAATACAAACATCATAATATTCAATGAATAGAAATCAATTCAATATAGATTTATAAATATAATACATCCTATACATATGTTCAATATAATTTTTACATCATTCAAAATACTATGGAAAACTACACTATAGTCCATAAGAAATGATACACGATCATAACTCCCACAATATAGCCAATTTGAAGAATCTAGGTCTTGCATGTGTTCATAAAGATTTTAAGTCAAAATCATCTAACTAGCAAAAATTCAATAAATATTCAATGATTCAAAACCTTTAATGCAAGAACCCATGGTAGATTTTCAAGTTAGAAATAAACTAATATTTTGAGAGGTTATTGAAAAACACTTTGAAGATTGGCTACTTGATGAAAGAACTTTCAAGTATGAAGAACAACACCTTAATTGATGTTAATCCATGAAAAATTATATAGTTTTTTTGGATAAATCAACCTTCAAGCTTCAATCTCCCTTCAAGCTTCAATGGAGTTCTAGAGAGATCTTTGGATATTTTTGGTTTTGATTTTTGAGGAATGAATTCATCTAGGTTTTTAGGACGTAAAACAACTTAAAAATTACCTATTAAGTACAAGGTACGAACATCCAAAACTCTTATTTGTATGTTGGGTGAATTTACCAATTCACTCTTGCAACTTACAATAAACCTGCAAAATTGCAGGACCATCTACACCAGGTCAAATGAGGACCATCTCCCCATCAACATACCGTACGTATCGTCCGTGGATTGGATCAGATACTGGTCCTTGGAATATCCTCCTCCCATGAATAACTCTTGACCAACGCCCTCTTCCTACATGGCATCGACTAGGCTACTGGCTTTCGATTGTCGACCGTAGATGGGACTGCATTGGGCAGTTTTTGGCCACCTTGATGGGTCCTTCCTCAAAGACCCTTTGTTGCTCCTTCAGGATGTTTTACCTGGTGTTTCAAACTAAAATATATTTGTATATGATTTTAGGACCTCTGACTTATATTTCCTCAAAATTGAACACATAAACCACAACGAAACACACTTAGACACACGATGTCACTTTAAGGAAAACTTTTAGAACGTCATCAACGATCTTGGACATTTGAAAACGTCCTCAAACCTTCATGAAAACTAAAAAACACTGCCGATAGAAACTATTATAAACTTATATAAAGACTCATAAGAATCTGACACAAACATAGAAATAAAAATAAAAGGAACATAAAGGGGGACTTGTCGTCGAACGTCTTGGTGTCCTTAACATTCACTTACAAAATATATAACTATTAGACACTACCTCATTACCATATTATAGAAAATTTAAGGACCTTATACCCTCATGAAAAACATATTACACTCTATTTCACCTAGGTCGTTGTAAAGGGAATTACATGAAAACCCTCTCATGGATCTTAAAAATTAGGATACGAGAGAAATTAAACTTCACTCCGTCCGTAAAATGAGAAATCATCATGGCCAGGTCCTAAATGACAATATTTTCCACCTGAGTAGAGGACAGTCTAGTACGAACCAATGACAGAAGAAATTCGTTGTGAAGCTAGAGATTCCTTTTTGATAGCTAATCTCTTCTTCCCACCCACTCTTTTCTACTCTGTATCCTAAATAATAGCATCAATCCACCCACAATGGCCTCTTCTTACTTAACATCTCTCTAGAATACCTTGTTTTTGCACAGCACCCATCAGTAGTCATACTCTATTGTATCAATAGGAATAGTGTGGGTTGGGATGTAAGGAACCTCAAAAATGAACTAAGGTATCTAGAGTCTCACATGAGCTTAAAAGGGTTAACAACATCTTAATAAAGTGTTTTACAACTTATATAGATTATTTGAATAGGTTTGAAAGTAAAATGTCCACAAACGACCAGGACGTTCCAAAGTTAGACTATAGACTTGATAATGTGTCCTTGTATGTTTCCCTTGTTTTTATGTTTTGTTTGGAGTCAAAAAAATGAAGATATAACCCAATAATCTTAATAGACATGTTTAGGGTCAAACCATTTGGGTACAACTCCCCAAGGACTACCTTCAGGTCCACCAAGGAGGACCCAAACATTAGACCAAGAAGATGCCAAAGGTGCACAGAGCCAATATTTGGAGTCCCTAATGCATTATGTGTTTGGAACTCAGTCTGCCTGTGCGTGGCAAGTCTAAGACGAATCTGACAGCCACAAAAATTTAGTGAGGAAAAATAACGAGCTTCCTCTGTGACATGCATCCACTTCCTAGATTTGGTTGCATCACTTTAAAGTTAAGTTTTACATGTTTAAAACTACGAATATGTATGGGGTTTTTTGGTAAAACTTTGGGAGTCGTGTACTCCCAAAAATCTCTTCTCTTCAAATTCTCTCAAAACCTCCATGAAAGGGAAAAACTCAAACTCAATCGTAAAGATGAATTTTTGAGTGATTGTTTCTCCAATTTTTGGGATTTGTTCTATAAGTTTGGATAATTATCAATCCTTAGTTAACTTTTCATCTAGGGAGTTCTATCTATGATTTTCTTATGTGATTCTATGATAAAAGTTCTATATTTTAAATCTAGACATGGGTTCATTATTAAAGTGATTTCGAAGTTATTCTAATGATGAATGTATGATTAGATATGAATTTATGATGAATTTTTATCGAATTACATGAAGAACCCATGATCTTTCTAATCTCTCAATAGCCTTATAATGGGGTCTTAGAATCTTGATTCAATGTTATTGAATTGTGATTATATTGATAATGAATTTCTCCTGGTTCATTTCCTTTTGTTATTGTGTGAGCTTTATATATTTGAAGCTTATGAACCTGACGATCATTCGATCAAAAGTCAAGAAGATGACATCAGAATCCAATTGTGACGATTCCATCAGTTCCGGAAGGGTCATTTTAGTCTAGTAGCATTGTCGACATCTACTCCCAAAGTTTCAGTGTGAGGTTGGTGGGATTAGGAGTTTTAACTTTATGTTAAGGGCTAATTTTGAATTTAGTCAACATTCTTAGTACCGCGCTCGGATGAGAATCCGTCAGGGGTGAGCTTCGGAATGTCAAGTGTGGTCTAGTTGGACATTCTTTGGGTTTTCGCAGGTTTTTGATATTTTGCCGAGTCCTTTTGGGTTTTGTGACTTAAAAAGGCCAATTGAAGTGGGACCCACATTTTACGAATTGAACTGATGAAACGTTTGACTGTGCCTTTTGAGTCCAAGAATGGCGACTTTGTTAGGGTAGAATATATATTTTTTTATCAGGTTCCGAACGGATTCCGAGCACCCGCGGAGGACTTTAATAGAAAGAGGAAAAGCTGAATCTGGTGCAGCCCTTTTAAACGACCAGAAATTGGGGGTTTTAACGACCAGAAATGGTTTTTCTTGACCAAAACTTTGTCCTTATAAAAAACCCAATTTCAGCTTTGTGTCTTACATTTGAAATCGTGATATATTGAAGCTATACAACTCCAAATTGGACGATTCAAAAGGCTCAAGTTGTGAGATTTTCCGAGGGCAACGCATTGGTGTGCTGTAATCGGATTTGGAGACCTGATTTAAGGTAAATTTTTTGTTTTAACTGCTGTATAGCTTCATTTTTCGAGCAACAGTTTTGGCGAAATTTAGAAGGCGATTTCTTGCTATTTAGTCGATCTAGTGATTCAAGAGCCTATATTGTGGGGTTTTCGTGAGGATCGTCGTGGTGTGATCGTTTTGGCTGTTGGAGGCTTCTTTGAGTAAAAATCTGTAAGTAGCTGCTGCCATTGTGCTGATTTTAGCTGAATTGCGAATTTTTTTCATTGCATGTTCAGGTTGGGACTGTCTGAGTCTTTGAATTGTGTTCCATTCTGGATACAAGTTCCGAGAGTTATTTAGGATTTTTTATTTGTGGGTTAATCAGGATTTCTCACGCAGACGCACTTTTTCATTTTGGACCGCGAAATTACCTATATCGTTTCTTGCGATTTTAGTGTTTAAATGACGTAATAATGTTGTGGACTTATTTCTGATAGTTTATCAAGTTTCGAAGCTTTTAAGAAAGTAAAAGATCCGGGGAGTGAAATTTTTAGAGCGCGCGTTGATATGCGTAAGCGTAGGCTTGGTTTATAGTATTAGATTTAATCGAGACATGTGAATGCATGTTGATTATTGGGATTGGGTTGGGTAGTATGGATAATGCATAGGTGTTAAAAATCATATTCGCCCTTTTTCTTAAGATAATCGGGTAAGTGTGAGCATGTTTATTGTTATTAATTGACATTCTTTTCTATATGAATTATTGTTTGTTGAATACTGGTTGTCAAAAAGTATTTGGGACTTATTTTAGGTTTTTGACTAGGGTGTTCTTAGAAATGCATGTTTAAACGTCAGGTAGGACTTAGTTTTTAGCCCACGACGTCTCTCTGCCGCTTAAATCCTTGTAGATGAATGTGCCGACTTGGATTGATAAGTTGGGTATTTTAGAAAAGCCGATGGCTTCTCGAGGCCGATAGTTACTCATTTCTTCGATGGTACGTCTTCTCGAGTATTGCATGACAATGAATTCCGCTCCTGATTCAAAGTTGAGTTCGATTTCAGCTTTAAGACTGACATTGATTAGCTAAGTCTGGATGGGTTTCCACGGGTTTTATGATTAGGATAGATAAAGACTATTGCAGATCTATATCGACATCTTTGTCGGGTATCCGGATTTTATTGTAAGTCCAGCCCCGAACATCACATATTATGTTAGATTATCGGTAGTAGAGGTCCGGCTCAAGTATGTAGAGCATTACCCGTTACAGGTCCAGCCTCAGGTTACTTATATTTTTCAATTGGCTACTTGTGTAATTCTGGTGAGCGTTCGGTTCAAGGACGGACCTCCGTATCGTAGATTCTACTTTTTTGGGTTCGGTGTTCTTTGGCCTACGAGTTTATTCTCCTAAGTTATAGTTATTTTGTGTACTGTTGGGCTTGATGGGGGTCAGTCGGATTTTTATTTAAATTGTGCAGGCGTGTACCTCTAGGTTATGGTGGGTTCCAGTTAGTTGAGGTGTAGTTAAAGACTTATTGATATAATTTAGGTTAGATCTTTATACACTCGGGTGCATTATTGTGTTACTTAGCCTTTGTTCTTGACCTTAGTTTTGTGATTACGTATTTTCATGTGACTTACTTTCTATTTCAGCGGCCTCGGGCCCTATGATGCCTTACTCCGGGTATCTGTATTTGGTACTCAGCTACGCTCTGCATCTATTTTCGTGATGCATGTCAGAGCACAGTAGTCACAGCGTTGATCGAGTTTGAGCATTTCTAGTCTGGGAGACAGGGGGTGGCAAAAGAGTTTTGTACTATTTCAATCTCATCTGTTTTAGTAACACAGACTGGTCTTTACTTTTCGAGACAGGTCTAGTTTCGGTGGTCCACTGTTGGGACTTGTACTCGTTTTGTTAGTAGCTCTGTATTAGTGACTTCCAGGATCTGGGAGGGATCCTTAGTTGTATTTATGTTTTAGTTTGCTTAGGTTGTTATAGTAATTTTGCTTAGTCGTGTTTACTTTCTACCCTCACACCCATTACGTGTTGTTCTGGGTTGTGGTTTGGCTTACCTATTGATGGGTTATAGTAGGTGCCTTCATGGCTCGAGAAATTGGGTCGTGACAACATGTTATGATCATGGACTTGAAGGAAAATCGGTTTATTGTGAAGTATGTTTATAATTATCACACGTATGAAGGTATATGCCTAATTTTCTATGCTAGTTTATGATCTAGGGTGTATTAATAGTGTTATGAACATTTGAATAGTTATGTTAGGGTTAGGTATGGTCTATATGGTTAACATTGATAAAGTACTATTGATGAATAACCCCCTACCTATGTACCCCTGTATGATTGTGTGGTTATATGCATTAGTAGGAGTCTACTATTCAAATATTTGATATGCTCTTGTCTCCTATGATGTAATATGAGTGTGTGTAGTGTATAGTCCTTAATACTCATATGTGTGTTACTAAAGACTAAAAGGATGTTGTACATGTGTTGTGGTCTTTAGAAGGTGGTTTTATCAATACTATGTTGTTTCCATTATGTGATCATGTTTACAAATGTACACACACACCTCATGCATATCTATGTCTAGGATAGATTGATGGTGATTAATGAAAGGATATTTCACATATGCAACATTGTCTGCTACTATGCATGTAAAGTATATGTTCATGAAAGTAAAAAAAATGTATCTTAACTAGAATGACTTGAAAGGTGTGATAATATAGGTAATGGTATGGACATTGCCTATACATTGAACATGTGCACCTTGATAGGATAGTTCCTTGGGTGATCTCCTTATGTACATGAGTATGAATGAAGAATTAAGCTATGAAAATGAAGTATATGTTATGATTTAAAGAATATGAGTAATGATGTGTGAATATGTAGTGTGTAAACGTGTTTTGTGTTAAAGATTTCCTCATATATGTACCTATACATACACATGAATGCATGAATAAAGCATGTTTTGATACTCTTAGTAAAAGTAGTTGTTTTGTAAGTGTCGTTCCAATGTTACTTAAACCTATACTAGATATGTCATGTATGAAAGGAATTATCACATGATTTAGGTTGATGCCAAGGACATTGCTCATCAAAATCTTGTCATGGCCACATGACGGTAATCTCTAAGCCTATTTTTACTAAATATTGTTAATAAATACTTTTCAAAAAAGTAACTTAAATTAATAGAGAGTGAACTTGATAAATGAGGGGTTCCCCTTCCCGAAATGGAAGTCATGTTCACCAAATGTCCTCATGTATTATAAAGTACAGTTCCAATTTCCAGAAAGAGGTTTCAATTACACATCTCCTAATTCCCTAACTATGTTGACCCTGTAGCACCTAAAAAGTGAATCCACCTAGATGATTTCATGATGTTAATGTTCTACCTTGGCAAGTAGAGGATCTCATTTTAATGTAGGGTTCCATGACACCGCGTTCAATATTTAGCTTAAATGGTCTCGTATCAATTGAGGATAGGTTTCCATAGAGTAAAATGGACAGGGGAAGTAAAGTAATGAACCCTAACTAGTATCATATAAGTGAAGTTTCTTAGTGTCTATGAGGGTATGGAACTTTACCTATGTACTGCAGAAGTATCTCTTGAAGGGAGTTCTAGGAAGGAGTTTTATATGTATATATGTATATGTCTCTTATGCATGGAATTATGGTATTGACCTACTTAATATGATAATATGGATAGTACCGATCCTACGGAGTTTATAGGATGAGGTCTTACTTTATATGGATAATGTTGGTTTTAGTGGCTATATGATGAATATCTTACGTTATATGCATGAATTTTGCTATACTTGTAAATTTGATGTATGAAGAAAATGAAAATACTTGTGGTATCATTGTGGGTTTATTTGGTAAGTGTGAGGTTATTGAGATTCACATGTACATTGCACTAGTAGGCTTAGATTGGGATTATGAGTAAGGTCTTTTAATATATTAATGAAATGAATTATAAATATGCTATTGTTGACAAGTGCCTCATTGTGATGGTTTTTGTAGTGTTCACTTGCATGTTATATTGGAATAAGTCTTATATATGGTCCATGAATTATGTTCGGTCATTTCTGAAGTATGTGTATCATGATAAGTTATGCTTTTATGAATGTATGTTTTTGAGTTAATGAAGGTAATATGAATGTTCACCTTGGTGACCTTAAGTTGATGCTTCAGTGTGGGTAGTGGAATCGGAAACTATTCATGCATCGCACCAAGTATTACTAAATGGTTACTTTGCATGTAAAGGAGTTATGTTCAAAGAAACGTAATGTTAAGAGATGTTGAATGTGGATTAAATGTGATATTTGTCTTTATGTGATGTTATGATCATTGTACATGTCTATATGGAGTATGTGATCTATATGATACCTGTTTTTAGTAATGTTCATGAATTTATACTAAAAGACATAACAAATGGTTTCTAACAAAATGTCCTCTTTAAATGCATGTTTCACATGGTTTGCATACATACTAAATTCTTGTACTCATACCATTCTTTTTCATATTTTTACAAAAAGTGTAGGTGGTGATTTCTAGAGGATTTTTCTTAAAGTGAGGGATTGAAGATGTTTCCCAAGCTAAAAAAGGGATTCTTAATATTAAAGATTTCCTATGTCAAGTTCTTATTCAAAGTTATGCAATAGTTAGATTAATATTTTATAATGTTAAGGTTCATGCCCCAATTCTATTATATTGGTGTTGAATCATAGATGAAAAAAGATACTTACAGTCTCACTATGTATTACGATATAACACTTTGAAAGTCCATAACCTAATCTACAGAGTCACATGACACACTAAGACTTGAACAATTGTTTATTGGACTAAAATAATTTATGTTAACTAATTAAGAAATGTTAGAGTCAAAACGTGAAGGAATGTCCATGACATCCGGAGACTACTGAATTTGAGGTTAGCGTATTTTGGCATGTTTCATGGGGTTTTAAGATTTGTATTTTAATGAACATTAGTATAAAGGTGTTAAAGACGTGTTAGAGTGTGTTTAGGGCACGTTTAGGTATGACTTCCCAAGGACCACACTAAGGGTCCTTGGAGAGTACCCTTGCATTTGACCAAAAATCTGCAATTTTGGATAATGTGCATCGATGAACCAACCGACGAGACGTTGATTGATTGATGCTTAGTCGATTGATTCATCATTCAACACTTATCCCAATTTCCAAAAGGTTCCAAAATACCCCTCTCTAAACTCATTTACGCCTTGCTAGTACGGTGGCATCGATGGACTCACGGATCATAGATCAGGGTCGCGTAGGTGGAGGTATGTTTTGGCCTCCTCATTTTAAGTTAACTCAATTAATTTGTGAGTTTGTTAGTTTGTTAGTTAAGGGTTAAGGGGTGGTTAATTAAGTTAACTGATGGACTATATAAGACCAAACCCTCATTAAACTAATCCAACACTTCTTATTTCACTAACTCAAATCTCTCTACTTGTCTCTACTTTCTCTCTCTTTCCCCAACGAACATCATTGAAGGCATGATTCAAGGTCATTAGGGCTGAAAAATTTAACATTCTATCCATCAATCTTCAAGTATTTTTAAGGTATGGAAGATCATCATTCTTGGGACTCCTTTCCACAAGAGTTTCTTCAAAGTTAATTTCAAAAGATGATAAAAATATGGGTTTCTTTCTTAATCCAAAATTAATCTTTAAACTGTATTGTTCTTGTTTTTTTTATTCTTATGAATACATTATGATTTAATATTTATTAACTAGGGTAGTTTATGATATTAGACTTAGTTCTATAGAAAACAAATCATGAATTTATGGTAGTTCTTGATATTACACTTACTTCTATAGATTAAATCATGAGTTCACCCTATTTCCCTAAACCTAGTTTGTGAATTGATATTTAATTTGTTAGTGATAATAAAATTGACTTAGTTCATCTTTCAAATACTATTTTATGATGATATTAAGTATATTGATGGATGAATATTGTTGGTTTGGTGGTAAGATCATTGAAGAAGGCTTTGAAGGTGAATTGGTAAAAATTTGTGATTTTGAATCCCTACTTCAATTGTGATGGCTTATACTTGAGTATTATGTTTAATTGAAGTATTACATGTGATTAGATTATGTTGGGTATGGTACGATAAATTTAATTAAAATGTCTTGACTATTAGAATTGTGATATCTTGATTAAAACATGATGATAAAAGGTTGATTGTGAATCACATGTCTGCCTTACTATGGCATTATGATGATGGTATATTATTCTCAGAAATGAAGGGCTGTGATGAAAGGACATTCTCATGCAATACCTTATGAGCTAATGACTATGAATATACAAGGCGTTAGTCTCTTATTGCCTATATAAACTTATGATGATTAAGAATAACTTAATAACATTTCAAAAAGAGTTAGTTTAGAACAAAGTGTACTAGTTATAAGAGGTGTTTTTTTAGCAATGTGGGAAGGTAGGTTTACAATGGTTCTCATGAGATGGAGATTACAATACAAGTGTGCATAACAAGGGTCTCTAGCATGTCTCCTAGTTTTTCGACTATGTTGTCCCCGTAGGAATACTATCTAGTGGATCCACCTAGAATTATATATTTATGTTTGGTACTACCTTCACAATTAGACCACCTTATTTCGGTATAGAGTTTCATGACACCGGATTCCATGTTTAGCTCACATGGTCTAGTCGGTTAAGGCACTAACTTCGGTGAATTAAGGGGTTTTAGTTAGTATAGGTAGGGGTATGGGACTCTACTTATAAAATGCAATAGTTGAACATGAGAGAATTCCTAGAAGGTTGTTATTAGGTACTCATGATATGAAGGAAATGCATATGATGACTTTAAATTTTGATGATCCTATATGATGTTTAATTTCATTAATGTAAATGTTATTCGTCTAATTGATATATATAATGAAGAATATGAATGATATGTAATTATATGAAATTTTGACATTTATCATGGTTCTTTACTTGGTTTAATTGATTATGTGGGGTAATGATACTTCACAAAAGCATTGCACTTGTGGGCTTGGGAAGGGGTAGTAAGTAAGGGTCTTGTATATATGGTGACGTTATGAACTCTAGTATTGTATATATAGTGATGAGATGCACTCTTGTAAATGAATTTTCATAATAATTTTATGTTGGAGTTATTCATGCCTATATGACCTTAATGTGATGATATTCATATAAGTCTAACTTATATTGATATTAATTATGTTGACTTGACTTTATTGATGATGTTGGTCTTATGTTGCATATGGACTTGTATTAATGAATATGTGATCATGGTCTTATATGTGTTCTGAGTGAATAATGTTTTCAAGGAACTAGCTAGTTTGGATACACATATGCCCCTTTGTAAGCTGCTTAAAATGTTCCTAGTTCATTGTTTCATTAGAGACAGTAGTTGTACTAACCTATATCCTTTCCATTTTTCCCAAACAATGTTGGTTAGGGTCAATGAATTATTTGAGGCTTCTTGAAGAAGACTTGGATATCTTTCTCGAAGTGTTTGTAGGTCCTCAAGATTTGAGGATTTAACCTTTCCCATTGTAGTTATTTTGTTGCTATAGTCTAAAAAATTTATTCCATTCATATTGTTTAAAGATGTTGTTGTAAGTCCTATGTGGAAATTATATATTTGTCTAAGGTGTATGCACAAATGTTCTACATCGTATCAAATTGTTCAATATGAGACAAAGTATTAGACTAATCCTGTGTATGGATTATGTTGTCAGACGAAAACCCTAAGTAAGCTTCATATGCAAGGAGTCTAAGTAAACTTTATATGTAGTATGTGAGAGGAATATGTAAACCTCACTATATAACCAAAATTTTAATTTTCTGCAGATTAACCTATAATATGCTATTACGAATGCTAATATGCTAGTCTTAGTACTCTCCGAAGAAGTCTACGCCGGTTATGTCTAGGGGGTTTTCCTTGGTCGTGACAAATTTAGTATTAGAGCATGAGGTTAAAGAAATTTTAGGACTTATGTTTAATTGAACCGCGTTTATGTAGAGTGTTCATGAGTGTGAAGCGCGCACAATTATGAATGAGAGGCTATGTGACGTTTAGGAATTCTCACTTATTGGTAAACATGGAAGTCATGCCTCAAGAGTGGTAACGCTATCTGTCCCTTTTTTTAATCTTTTCTTGTTGATTATATATGACTAAAGACGTGCATCCTCAGGAGTGTAAACGAAGATTTGGATAATGCGGGGGTCCTCCCCGAAGGAACAAAGTTCCTCCACAAGAACTAAGAATATCCTAAGATGACCCAGATCTGGTTATTCCTCCATTATGACAAATGGATAAGAGGGAGGCATTTGTGACTTTAGATATAGCTATGACTACATACGCAGAAGCGTTAATTAGTCAAGCTCAAGCCATGAGACTTAAGTAAATTAGGATTTTAGTACTCATGATTTACAAAATGCTAGCACTGTGCTCTCACTTGGGCACTTCACAAGGATGATCCCTACAAGGTTTTTGGTTTGAAAATGTATGAAGATCCTCTAGAATTATCATGAGATCTACAAAATAATGTATGCCATGGGTTATCTTCGATGAAAAGGTCGCGCTAGCTTCCTATCAACTCAAGATGTGGCTCAAACATGGTCTACCCAATAGAGATACAATAGGGCTTTGAGGCCGTCCTATAACTTGGGAGATGTTTAGAAGGGATTTTTCTAATAGGTCTTCCCTTGGTATAAAAGGTAAGTCAAAGTGGAGGAACATCAACCTTCGTCAAGAGTGTGAGTGACAACTTCTATGATCTCCGCTCTGGGTGACAAGAGGAGTCTCCCAATGTGATCTACAGTATGGTACGAGTCTTCTCTATTGATGTTTATTCCCTACTATATCCTGGTGCTACTTTAAAATTATAACTCCTCTGTAGTTAGTTAATTTTGATGTTCTACCCGATGTTTGTGATTGTACCTTTTTTTCGTTAATACCTACGGGTGACTCCGTTATGGTTAGAACGGTCTTTAGGAGTGTCCTATACCTTTTCCCAATAGAGTCATGGGTAGATTGGTAGTACTTGATATGGTTGAATTCTTGTTTGCTTCCATTGTTGTCAGAGAAGGGTAAGTAAAGTTCAATTTCCAAATGAACCTATATTAGAGTTGAAGAGGGGTGATTCAATTCCTAGAGGTCGGATCATTTCGTCATGTTTAAATCAAAAATGATCTCTAAAGGGTGTTTACCATATGTGGACGGTCAAAATCATGAATCCGACATACGTCCAAATAGAGTAATTTCCATAGTGAAGGAATTTTGGATGTATGTTCCGATGACTGTACCTTAATTCCTCCTGAATTGAAAATTGATTTTGGTATTGGCTTGTTACTGGATACGAATCCCATTCGATTCCTCTTATCGGATGGATCCTTTCAAATTTATTGAGTTGAAGGTTCATCCAATATTTTACTAGATAAAGGTTTTATTCAACCTAGTATTCTGTATGTGGTGCTCCGGTATGTTGGTAAAGACGAATGATAGGTCCATTGGGATGTGCATGATTATCGTCAACCCAATAAAGATCACCATTAATAACAAGTGTGCTATTAATCATATTGATGACTTGTTTTATGAACCCAAGGTCTAGCTACTTTTTAAGATTGAATGAGGTCAGGTATAACAAACGTAGGGTGAGGAGGTGAGGATATACCTAATATGGCTTTTGAACTAGGTAGGTCAATATGATTTCCTAGTTATATTTTTCCTCAGTAATGCCAGGACAACTTTTATGAACCTAAAGAATTGGGTGTTTGTGAATTATCGGATTCCTTTGTGGTTGTTTTCATGATTATATCTGGTATATTAGAAAAATGAGGGTGAAACATAGGACCATTTGAGGGTTGTATTGGAAGTCTTTAAAAAACACTATTTTCAAAATATAGGAAGTGTGAGTTTTAGTTGAGATCAGTAGCATTCCTTGGTCATATTATCTAAGTGAGGGAGTTTTGGCTGATATCAGTGGCATTCCTTGGTCATACTATCTGAAGTGAGGGTATAGAGATAGATCTAAGAAAAAAGAGGCCGTTAAGAAATGGCTGCAGCTTCCTAAAACATTGACTAAACCTATATAGAAGTTTCTTGGGTTTATTGGGTATTAAAGGAGGTTGTGGATGTGTTTGCATCCATTTCTTTCCTTTGACTACCTTTACCCAAAGGAGTGAAGGATAGGGAAACGTCCGTTCTTGTTGACTTACCGGAGGGTACCAAGTGTTTTTGTATATTGTAACGCTTCTAAGAGGTTTGGTTTTTGTCCTTATATAATATGGGAGGGTATTAATCTATGCTTCTATACAACTAAAGGTTCATGGACACAATTATCCAACTCATGGATCTTAAATTAGCGGCCATTTTTTTTTTGCCTTAAAAATATGGAGCATTACTTGTATAGTAGTTATATAGATGTGTATACCTATCATAAGAGTCTTCAATTTTTGTTTACTCAAAAAGAGTTGAATATCCATCAAACAATATGGTTGGAATTGTTTAAAGATTTCGACTTGAGTGTTTTCTACAACTGTGACAAGACTAATATGGTGGTGGATACTTAAATCTTATGACCATGGGTAGTTTGTCTCATGTGTTGCAAGGTAAAAACTTAGTGAAAGATGTTCATAGGTTGGGTAGGTAGGGTGTTCTTATGGTTCAAAGTAACCTGAATAACTTTAGTGTTGAGCGTAAGCGTAAGCAACATCTTGATCCCTAATGTGAAGTTTATGAAATCGCTACTTAGCAAGTTAAATGAGTCTTTCTCCAGGGGGGATGTGTGTAAGGTAATAAGGTAGATTTTGCATACTAGATGTTGATGATTTGAGGAATAGGGTGTTATAAGAACACCTGTTCCTTATATTCTTTCATCCAGGTTCACCCAAAATCGACCTGATCTTAGAGAGGTATATTTGTAGGATGGCCTAAAAGGGAAATAGCGAAGTTTGTAGCTAGGTGTCCGAATTCAAACAAGTAAAATTTGTGCATCTAAAGATGAGTGGTTTGACCCAATAATGGAAGTACTCCTTGGAAGTGGGGATGAAATAAAATATATCTTTGTTGGGTGGCATTGAACCCTGAGGCAAAATGACACAACTTGGGGTATTGTGGATAGATTGATAAAATCCACCTACTTTATCCCTGCCAAGTATACTGATGGACGAAGGATAATGCAAGGATCTACATAGATGAGATTGTAAGTCTTCATGGATCCCTTTGCTCCATCATATTGGATAGGGGTGCACATTTTACTTCCCTTTTGGAGGTTGTTTAAAAAAGGGTTGGTATACAGGTAAAGCTTAACACCACTTTCCATCCCATAACGGATAGTCGAGATAGCATACTATTTAAATCCTATAGTATGTGATCAGAGATTATGTGTATATTTAAAGGGAATTGGGAAAATCACTTTCTTATGATTGAGTTCTCCTATAAGAATAGTTACCATTTGAGGATCGCCATGTTCATTCAAAGAACTAAATGGTAGGTGATGCAGGTCTCCGGTGGGTAGTTTAAGGTTGTGTGACATCGTCCTCCTTTGTCTCGAAATAGTCTATCATGATTTGGAGAAGATAAATGTTATAAGTGATAGGTTGAAAATAGACTATAATTGGAAAAAAGTCGTATGTAGACAATGAAAGAAGAGGACCTTGAATTTGAGGTGGGTGAAAGGTGTATTTGAAGATTTCACCTATGAAAACGGGGGTGATGAGATTCAAAAAAAGGAAATTTAAAAGTCCCCCGATATCTAGGACCTAGTGAAAAAAGCTTCGATTCTGTTATTCCATGTCACCCTGCTTAATAAGTGTATTGGTGATCCGTGTCCATTATTCCTATTAAAGGGATTAATGTAGAAAAGACCTTTCCTATGAAGAGGTTCCAGTAAAATTTAAGATCGACAAGTTAAGACGTTGGGGAATAAAGTTGTGGCATCTGGAAAAGTTATATGGAGAAACCACCAAGTTGAAGGGAGAACATGTGAGGCCTACGCCGACATGAAGTCCCATTTTTCTCATTTACATATCTAGGTTAGTTTTCTATTAATAATGACAATAATAAGTATATTTGAATTTTACTTGGTTTGCAAAACATGCATATTTATGATAAAAAGTCTTAGGCTAAAAGGAGTTTTAGTGTGAAAGGTCAATTGTCTTGATTGACATCAATTGTGTATTCGGTGTGAAGTAGCCTTTATGAAATAGTATTGAGCGTGTTGAGGGGCTTTGAAGAAATTTTGGCATAATTGATTTTTGATGTTGTGTTGAGATCGTGTTTGATTATGAAGGTAGTTCCTTATGTCATGATATTGTGCTCTTATATGTGGTAATTGGTCTTTGGATTTCTTTTGTAAACCATGTTTTCAATTGTATGAATTTGTGAAGTACTACTTTGAGTTCTAAATATGTTGATTGTATATGTTGTTAGTTGGGCCCTCCTAGTATAGTCTATCTTTCCCTGTAAAAGATGGTTATGCGGGACGAATGTTCCTAGGGGGAGGGTATAATGTAACACTCTGATATTCCATACCTAATCTAGGAGACTCACTGATGAAAATAAGACTTACACCAATTTATAGGCCTAAAATTATGTATCTAAACTAATTAGGAAATGTTAGAGTCAAAATATAAGGAACATCCATGACATCCGGAGACTCGTGAAAAATTGAGGTTAGTGGGCCCTGGCATTGTTTCAAGGGGGTGTTAAGAGTCGGAAATTTAATAAAAATTGTAAAAAAGGGGTTAACATTTGTTAATGGATGTTTAGGGTCTATTTTCTGGGTATGATTCCCCAAAGACCAGCCTTGGGTCCTGGATAGGACCCTTGTTTGACCAAATCTGCAATTTTTGAAAGGGTGCATCTACGAGACAAGCGAGAGTCATTAGAGTGATTGCAGCTCCAACATTGTCCCCCTCGCTGAACACTTATACGAATTTCCAAAAGGTTCAAAAATACCCCTCTTTGAACTTATCGAGTGCCCTTGCTAAATACGGTGCGCGCGATGGAGCACAGACCTAGTCGGGGTCTCGTACGGAAGGTCTATTTTTTTGATTGATTAATTTCAAGTTAGGTCCAAGTTATTACTTAATTACATAGGTTGTTAGTGAGGGTAAAGGAGTGGTGTAATAGGTTAATTACGGACTAATAACTACTCTAACCCTCATTAAACAACCCACACTTTTTATTTCCAAACTAAAATCTCTCTACCTTCACTCTAGTTTCTCTCATCTGTCTCCAATGAATACCATTGAAGGCAGGGTTCACGGTAATAGAGAGGAATGAATTAAACCTCATCCATCATCTTCAAGTATTGTTAAGTAAAGAAGTATTATCACTCTTGGGGATCGTCTTTCCCCAATAGGTTCTTCAATGTTTATTTCAAAAACAGTTTTAAAAACACTAATTGCTTTTTCATTCCGAAATTGATCTTCCAAATTATATTTTGAGC
>JAKWJA010001833.1:0-34501 GCA_027704765.1 Solanum habrochaites | reverse complement strand
CAAGTGTCCCCAGTGTGCCGTGTATTAAATCAGGCGCTTGTTGGGAGGCACCAAATTCTTATCGTTTTTTTAGTATAAGTGGGAGGTCAGTCTTTTGATCTGTACAGTTAACTCACACGTATAGTGTTGTAGATGCAGCTATACTGTCAGTGCACTCACAAGGAAATGCTGGCAGAAAACTACTCCACAGTAGCACCCTGACTGATATATCGACGAACCGTGTGGTCATGCGACGGACCATGTATGCATATCCAGTCGTCCAGAGTACGTTTTTTCTTCTCTATTTTGAAATTAGGGCACACACGACGGAAACTACGACGGTCGCGCAACTGCGACGGACCGGCGTCTGTGACTGGTCTCGTGACTAATGAATTCTACCAACCCCCCCGGCGTGACCCTTTTCAAATTCTGACTGTTTATACTCCCTCACCCATCATATGTTCCCCCCATTACTTCCAAATTCCCTCCCTCTCATCTCCCTCTCTTTTCAACTCCATATTCCCCCCCCACTGATCATCGCCCCCAAAATCCTCCTAAACCTTAAATTAATCACATCTACTAGTGGGTGCTGTGCTGCGTTGGTATCTCCTTGGCCACTGAATCATTTTCCACGTGTGTTTTCTCCATTTCCAAGGTATATGTCCTCTAAAATTTATACTATTTATCTTGCACGTTTTGTTTAGCCTTTTAGTATTAGCTTGTAGTTCTCTTTAATCGTATATTGTTTCCGTGATTATTTATGTCTAACCCTAGTGCCTCAAAATGTTCGATTTGCCATGTTGATAACCCTAGGGCATTGTGATTTTTGCAATTGGTAAGTTTCCTAGGTATTGGATAGAGAAATATAGGTCCACAACACTACAAGACCATGTGGTTATCGTGGTGGCTTAGGGTACCTGTAGTTCTTCCCTGTCACTCCTCAGAACGAGGCCTCGATGACGGACCGTCGCAACACACGACGGCCCATCGTAGGTTCCGTTCCAGAAGCCCTATCACCTTCCTAAACGTCACATGGTGACGGACGCGTGTATCAACGACGGTACGTCCCGCACAACATGCTTATGTCAGAGACCCTGTTTCTAAGTGTCTCTCAATATTTTTCTCAAGTGTCCATACGACGGACCGTCATACCACGACGGTCCGTCCCTGCCACGACCGTCATGATGGTCAGAGACCCTCTGAAGAGTCTCTCAACATTCCCTAAGTGTCCTACGAACCGGGACTCTATGACGGACCGATCGTACCACTACGGTCCGTCCTGCTTACCGTCTGATGGTCAGAAGAACCCCTCTAATAAGGTCTCCCAACATTTTCTAAGTTTCCTAGACTGATCTTACAGACTGACCGTGTCCCCCGACTGTCCCGTCCTGCTCGACCGTCATTAGAGTCCAGAGACCCATCTTCGGGTCTTTCATATACATAGAACAAGTACAACACGATGGGACCGCATTACGGTCCGTCATAGCCACGACGACCGTCATCTTTCCCGTCGTATGAGACAGTGTAACATTCACTAACACACTATTTTCAAATGTTTTAAAAATGTCGTATGGGCTTTGCCTGTCTTGTTTGCCACTACTATACTAAGATTGCTCCTTTTACAGGTAACTATCGCCTTGGCACCCACGAAAGACCACACCTATGCACGCGGGCGATCTAAGTCTGTCGCCCCTCTTTCCCGCATGGTCATCGGTCTGATGATGAAGCGGGACCACTGATAACATGCTCCCAAGGCAGCTCGCCCCTTCCCCCGTGCTGCACGGTCCCTAGAGCGACAACAACCCCAGCGGTGGCATCCGGCATGTCCACTGCCTCCCAGTCTGATAGTGAGCGCACACTGACCTGCACACCCTCTGGGTCTGCCACAAATGATGAAGGCAGCTTCTGGGATCCTTAGGAGTAATCATTGTTTCGAGGAGCTTCTGGGCTCTGGCAGAGGTTCCCGCAGCACCCAGCCACTTTTGCAGCAAGCGTCACCCTCGTCTGATGAGGCTGACAGTTAGACTCTACTTCTGGCGCACCGTTCAGGTCCCCGCCACCAGGACGCTGACCAGCCACCCTGTGGTGTGTCGACGAACCGTTTCATGTGTTACTCCGACGCGAAGTTCTTGACCGATAAAGGATTAATGGCTCGAACACTCACCCTGGAGCGGCGGGTCGTCCAGGAAGCCTTCCCACGATGTTCGGAGATTCATAACCTCTTCAACCATGCATCGCTTAAGATGGACCTACTCCGTTGGGCAAAAAGCGAGGAGATGGTTCCGAGAGTTCTACTACCTCGCTCATAGCGCTCTCCGATACAGATCTGACAGGTCGGGCTCTCCCGCTAACAGGCCCCCTTTGGGAGCAGGTTCTCGAGTCCGGGGCGTGCAGGGTTTGGACATTTCCCTGCCAGCCTCCGCGGTTCATATACGCGATAGTGCAGATTCTACTTCTACCCCAATCACTTCACTACTGCCGATTTGCCTACCGCTCGTGGCAGATATTGAAGGATTGACGTTCCTCTGCGAGATCAAGGGCACTGAGGGATACCCCAAGAGGTGGATGGCCCTGCCCCTTATCGGTAGAACGGAGAGGGTTCCGATTGGGGTCACCGAGCCGAAGGCAAACCTCACGTTTGTCGCAAAGTTCTTGTGGCTGCTCCATGGTCTTCACTGTCTGCCTTGCCCCAATGTCAGCTGCTGCTATCACCTCGTCACCACGGGATCTAGCCATTGCTGAGGTCGGGGATGAACACTGAGCCGGCTTCGATGTGGACTATGCCATGGCTTCTTCCAGGAAGTATGCACGAGAGGACATTCAAGGTTCACTACTACCTACCCCACTACCTACCCCCCCTTTTCCATTGCATGATCTTTTGCCCTTTGCGGTCTGCAGGTGTGCCCATATGGCACAAAGATCAGTTGAGGACCCCTCAGGGTCCCTTGACGTCGCCTCATCAGAGACGAGCCAATGAGTTGGCCCCTCTTAGAGCCCCCGTCTAGAGATGCCACCACTTTCCTGCTGACGTGCCGATACGGTAGCCCAGGCCCCACATTCTACACATCGTCCGCTGACACTACCCCGTCGAGTCTATCCCGGGTAGTAGCACAGCCCCGAGCTCCTCCGCCACCCCTCTACCAGTACGGTCCCCGCTTGCCAGGTTTTTCCAGAAACTAGAGGCACAAATGGCCACCCTTCTGCAACCATAATTCAGCCGTGCATGCAGAAGTCCGCTTACAGGAGTCCTGAAGCACGTCTAAGATATGAAGAGCAGCATTTTACAGATCGGAAGAAGTGCCTGCGGTCAACCAGCATCTGGACACCTTTGATTGAATGTTAGCCCCGACCAGCCCCCTCCGGTGGATGTGTCGACTCTTCAGCTGCTCGACAGTCTTCGTGCAGACTCGACACGATCCTCGATCAAGGTTGGCGTAGTCTGAGGACCCTTCTGTCGTGCCTGCTGAGGATACCGTGCTAGCGGCTCCCATGTTTACCACTCTAGACCTTCCACCACCTCCCCCCGCTAGATGCCAGAGGCTAGGGTCGAGCAGAGGATAGGCGTGAGCAAAGAAGAAGGAGCGCCGAGAAATGGAGGCTGCGCTGAGAGGCCTCACTTGCTGACGTGAGGCGGCGCACCAGATAAGCGTCAGAGTTAGCAGCTGGGGGCGTCAGATCCCACACTTTGTAGATATCGCTGGGCGGCACTACGATGGTGCGGCCTATTGCTGAGGACATCACTGAGGTGTCCAGATTGCAAACGGACGTGGGTTCTGGAGAACCGAAAACCCACCATCTTGCTGAGCGACGTGCTTTGGCGCCACAGGTTTTGCTTCACCTCCCCCACTCTAGTAGTTACATTTTTATGCATTGGGACAATTGGCATGCTTTTTTGTTGGGGTGGGGTAAATTGATAGTGAGTGTTAGGGTGAAGTCTGGTAGCCCAATTCACTATCCTCTTTATGGGTTTTTTCTTGCCTGGTTTCTTTTTCCCAAAGACTAATTACGTTTTTTCTGTGAACCGCAGGTTTATATCTTTTGGTACCTAGTTTTTAATTCTAGAGCATGATGGCTAAAAATGATTCCTGATAAACTAAAATAATGCATGTCTAGGCATAGTAACTGACAATTGTTGGTGGGCTCTAAGCATGAAATAGAATTACACCATTGCGTTACCCTAAGTCTTTTTAAAAAATAATTTTAAAAAAAAATACAAAAAAAAATAAAGTTACCTTTTCCCCCCCCCCCCTCCCACCCCCCCTCTCTCCCCCCAAAAAATTCACCTCTTGGGGGGCGGAGTCTCCTAATCTGATACGTGATTACATTGTCAGTGCGAAGTGAGGAAATTTAATCTTCCACTATTGGTAACTGAGCTCGAACTTTGCCTGGTTATCCGCTAAACGTAAGGTGAGCTGTAACAAACAATTAGGAAAGATCATAGGCCCCTTATTCAAGAAAGCCCCTTTCTAAACCTAAATAAAGAAACCGAATGAAATGTTCCTTCTTGGATCCAAATAATATCTGAGATTATAATTAGACTTTCTTTTTCACCCTAACTGATTTTTCGGGGACATGTTTGGCCCTGGTACCCCTAAAAAAAATACCTCCTTGGAACATGTTGGACCTCAGCTTAATGGCAAAAACATAAGTTGAGGGTGGCTAATACAGTAAACAACCTTCGTTTTGTGCTGACCCCAACTTTGGGTATTGTGTACCTGACTCATGGGCAAAGACCATAGATTGAGGGTTCGCTATTACTGCCAATGAGAGGGGGGGGAGCGCGCTCTGAAAGTGGGGTTGAAGAACCTCAAAGACATGAGGAGAGAGCCGAAACGGGTAGATCGGGGCAAGGCGGTACTCTAAACAGCGTGTAAAATAGGTGACTGCATAAGAAGTGCATGTACAGCTTTTTCCACGCAAAGCGGGAAGATTTATCTACAAAAAGAAAAATAATAACAAGAAGTACACACAAGAACAAGAAATTGCACTTACACAAATGAAGAAAGAAGAAAAATTGAGCAAAGGGAAAGAGTATGAGAAAACTGGGCGAGATAAAATATAGAAAAGGGAAGGATTTATGTTCGGCGCAAGCGTGTTGCGTAAGCAAGGTAGACAAGTTTATACTCAAAGGTCTCGGCTGCCGGGCTCATGCGGGCCTCTTACAAAGAAATGTAAGTGCCTGCGGGCAGGTACAACTCTGGCCCCCCAGCTATTACACTTGTGTATAAATAGTCCTGAGATCGAAAAAAGTTTATCGTGATCCTAAAGGTTGTATAGCGAACTAAAGGGCATGAAAATAAGGGCAAGATTTAAAAATAGCATAGGTACGTACTATCCTAAAGCTCTGAGGCTCTTGCGACGGTCAGTGTGGCTAAGTGAATCTGGAGCGAGTGTTGAAAGGTAATCCCTTATACTCAAACTGAAATCAGTGTGGAAAAATGAGGATTTGTTCTAAGTGAGGACATAATTTGCAATACCGAAGATTATATGAATCACGCCCCTGCGGTGGACCTGCGGAACGAGTGGGCAGACTAATGAGATAGTGTTAGCGATAAAGATAGGCGATGAAGTGAGATCACCGGGAGATGGGGGAAGAGGTCGGTATACACGTGTCAAATGCGTGGCTATAGATGCACATCTCGCGGAAGCCAACGGGGGAGGGGGGGGGAGCACGAAAAAAAGTATCGCAACGCGTGCCGTCATAAACATGAAGTTCTATGCATGGCACAAATGTACAATTATGAGTCACGTGTGGATAACCAATCGGGATTGATAGCCAAATTAATTGCCAAGGTTGTGTAAAGTGAGTTCATAGTGCGTCATCCTGTATGTGAACAAGGCGGGGTAGCAAAGCAAGCAATTTAATAGAGGGTTTTGATAACGTGGTTTCAAACGGGTATCATTAACATACTTTTTTTTCCTTAGTTTCAGTTGCAGGGTCCTAAAGCCTTTTTGTGCGATCTCTCTGGAGTGGGGGGTAGTACACTCAGGTTTGCGGTACGTGGATTGGTATGATGCGGTACAGGGAGAACACACGACTGTTCAAAGCCAAATGCGGAGATTTTTGCGTATATCACATACAAATGGCAAGGGAAGCCCGACCCACGCCTGGGCACAAGGAACAGGGGAAGATGCACTTGAGCGTGCGGCTCGGCGGTGGACGTCGTAGCTGGGTGTAAGTAACCGGTCACCGTAGGGGATGCGTGCATGCAGTAGACAGTAAAGTCTGTGCTGTGCGGAGGGAGTGTGGACGGAGGGATGTGAGGATGGGGTCTGTCCAAGTTGGTCCTGATGTAATGCGGTAGAGAGAAAACGGTGACGGTACATCCGTGTATCACGGGCTCGGTCTAATGATGGTCCGTTCTGGTGCAGGTTCGTCGTGAGTTTCAGAGAAGTGATCCCAGTTACAAGCTTCCGAGAGTTGAAGTATTTTGAAACGAAGACCTCGACGGACCGTTGTGCTTTATGCGGTTCCGTCATACTTGCCGTCAGGGGGATGAAGAAGCAGCAGACAATTGCACAAGTATGTGACGACGGAGTCATGACTGTCCATCATGACAAACGACTTCCGTCGCCTGTTCCGTCGACCCAGGCCGCGTTTTTGGCAGATTGCCATGCACTTAAATTCTTATGTAATTAGTTTCTTATTTTATATAATCGTTCCAAAAACCCTCGTTTTAAGGTTAAAACGCAGATAGTTTAGACATCATATATTAGACTCTTTGTTATTGTTAGATTTTTGGATGTATCATTGAATTGTAGTGATTGTTGGTGATTAATCAAGCAAACCTTTTGATTTTATATCTTTCTCATTGAAGTAAGTACATGAATTCTTATTAATATATTGTATATTGTTTTTTATGGTTATGAGTACTAACTCCATACCAGGGTGGTGAGAACCATAGGCAAATAATGGATCAACCTAGCGAAAATAACATTCGAGAATGTGTCCTTGCATGTATTAATTCTTTCGCTTAGAAGTCTTTTTAAAACCGGATGATCCACGTTAGAACCTCACCTAATTCTACTTGCCGACCAGGAGGTAGATACTAGGAAAAGAATTATTAACATAGATTTAGTGTATACTATCTACTAGGCTAGTATTGATTGGTACGAGGATAAAACTTAGTCACATACGAATACGATGCTTAATATAGGTAAGATCAGGGTTAGGAAAGCAACCCACGTGCCGGAACAAGTACGGAGGTGCAGATTTTCTAGATGCCGGCCCAAGGATTTTGAAATACATCACTTATCTCACTTTGATGCACTATACAGGAAAGAATTGTTAGATGTTGAATTAGCAAGTTATGAACCTGGTGGGGAACACACGTAAACCCTAGTTACCTTTGATTAATTGATTAAAACCCCACTTTCCAAAACTGTTAAGTCTCTTTCCATTTCATTAGTTATTTTTACTCATTAGAAATGAAACCCCCCATGTTTTATGTTTTGTACTTTCTAAGTAGTTAATCACCCAATAATAGTAATACAATTTTGAGTTAAAGTCTAGATTTATTTTCCCGTGGGAACGATCCCCACCCTCATTTGTTGGGTTCTTTACTTGACGCGACGCTTTACTTCTTTTTGAGAGTAATTTTGAGCGTCATGCACTTTTATACCCCCTAAAAGTATATAATTAAAAAAAATATAGTCAATTGTAGGACCGTAGGGATAATTTCCCATTCACCCCTTTTTTTAACAGCAACGGAGACTGCCATGCAATCGACCTGCGACGAATCAGTGTAAAAGGCGTCACAGATAACCACGACATCAGAAGGCCTTCGTAGCTGGGTAGTTACCAAATATTGGCTTGCGACCTCACCAATAAATGTCCACATCGACGATACCTTCTCGCTTTTCTTTTTGTTTTTCCCAAGGACGATCCGTCGTTGGGGTCCCGTTAATGGACACTCCAGGCAGGTCTTAGGCTGCTTTGGGTCCTTTTTTTTTTGGGCGCCTCCTGTGGGCCCTTTAGAAGTAATACCCGACAGTTTATAAAGTGATTACAAATCTTAAACAGGTATCCATCTTCAAAAAAAATTTAAAATCAAAAAAAACAAATTACCTATTAGATGTCAAAACAACCTTGTCCCCAACTGAAACTTACTATGACCGTCTTATGGGCTTTCTTAGAACTCGCGGACTTCTTGGGCGTTTGGACCTCCAAAAATTCACGACATTATTATAAATACATTAAGATCATTTTAACTAATTTTAATACATATTAGTCTATTTTATACAGCATTTAATAATCAACTGCATAGACACATGAGGCACATAATCGAATAATCGTGCGAACGTCTTGTTGTTGTCCCTTACATCGACTTCACAAAATCACTTGTCAAACCTTACTCACTGCTATAACAAATAAATAAGAATTTTAGAACATATAACATGATTAACTCCAACCCATAAACACATAGACCACATATTAGGCATCTAGGTGACTTTAGTCTGTAACGTCTTAGTCCGTCCCTTAACGTTCTACTTTTCCATACCTCGATCTATATATTTTACGACTTCCTATATACAATTTTTTTTAAGAATATTTAGGACACTAGAACAATTTATAAAAACTGTTATGATATAACACTTTTCCTCATTTTCCAATTCACAGGGTGTTGGGACAAACACATCCATTATAGAGTGATAGTACAACAAAGACATATTTAAGCCAATACCATAGGACAATTACTGTACCCTACCTTCAAGGGTTGCACATAATGCCAAACTTCACTTTACATCAATGCAGTATAAGTACCTTACTCTTAATCCGACTTTATCTAACTAGGGCAATGTCTATATGAAGACCAATAACCTCATATGTACATATTAAAGCTATCATAATTCCCACAGACTTTACCTCTAAGTCCTAATCCTACCTCACAAGTAAATGAACACAAATCACTCATGTCAATACCGACTCATCATTATAGTCATTATACCAACATAGTTCACTATTGACAAAGATCATATATATAGATCATACCATGCCACATCTTTAAATTACTATAATATCCTGCATAAGACATCACAGAACATTTTCATTAGGTCAACTTTTGGACTTCCTAAGAGCCTACTTGTGCAATTTTCTAGATGGGTTCATTACTCTCCGCCTATCAAGTAAACCTTCTTAAGTTTCCTATTCGGATCCTATTTATTTATTTCCATTGTCCATTTTCACTTAATTGAAACTAAGCTAACCGACACTAAGACCATGGGTGCCAACGTTGATTTTTGGTGGTTTGTCGAGACTTCCACCAATAGAAGGTGTTCCTACCTACAAATGTAGAACCTTGACATATATCCAAGAATCCTAGGTGAATTTAGTTTGCTTGATCCTTTGTGTAAAGCACAGTTGATGGAACTAAGATATAGGTATAATTCCTCTACTTCCATTGGGCAATTGGTGGCCCTCCTAATATGAGAAAAACATGGTCCACCTTCCTCAAGGGAAGTCACCACCTTATGTGGTCTATAATAGGTGAAGTCATTCCTCTAAGTGAAGTCACACTCTCTAAGGGACACATTGTAAAAAATCTTCCTCCAAGGATGTCAACACCTCTCAATGTCAAGTAAACTCGGTGCTAAGTAAGTTATCTTTAAATTGAAATCTTTGTCTTACATTTTTCATAAATTATAGGCTTGATTTTCATCTTCCCTCATATGCTTTTTCGCATATCCAAGAACCTATCTAGGTTAAAGTACTCTTGGGCACACCTTTCAAGTCCCCCTCTATTAACTAGATCATCATACATGTGTGTGTTATAGATAATATTTGGAAGAAAACCTGTCCACAACCATTAAGACCACACATGACCCTACATTCATATTCGTGCACACAAACAAAACCTAGGAGTCCTATGAAGGTTAACATGTGGCAATGCAAGACATGGTCCCATACACTTGGCAATACTATACACTATCAATCATCCTAGGTGATGAACATATTATACTTTCATACACATAACTTACATGCATATTATAGACATTTGATAAATATGAACTACCTTTTATTTACACACCATGGACCTATTCTACTTGTAAACATGCATGAGTGTGGAGTGCATGTTAAACATTGATAACATGATCACATAAGTCTAATCAACAACACATTGAGGCAGCCACCCTTCTTAAGACCTAAACACTCTTCTAGCATAGACCTACAACACAACAATAGCTATAGAGGCAAAGTCCATCGTAACATTATACTCAAGACTCCTAACTTTAGCTATTTACCACACCATTCATATAAGGGTAACATGGGTGGGTTCATCAATCCTTAACACTTCACTAATGTCAGCCCCTAAAAAACATGATCTTAGCATAATCATTTTACATGATCAGAACAATAATAACTAACCTAGATTCACAACTATAATCGAAGACTATCACAAGTTGCACATCAGGTGATCATCATACCACTCCATAATATATTCTTCAAGACCATGTCCCCACTACCATATATGTAATAAGTAAAAACCTCCACCATAAGTGTGGACCATACCACCCATGCATACAAGTCCTTTCATCAACATACAAACTAAAGGAAGTATTTTTGAAAGAAAGTTATTCTTACCACTTCATTATCCTTTGATCCTCATTGATCAATAAAATCATTTCCAATAATCATACCTATATAGGCCAGTATATAAGCATCCTTTAATTCATGGAAGAACCATGTAAAAAAGTCTATACATATTCATTATACCCATCTATACATACATCACGATATACTAGAACGTAGAGACATACTGTTTTAACCATTTCCACTGGAAATTGATCATCATTGTTTTCAATTAATAGCTCAATGTAGGTCAGTATACAAATACATATTACTCAACACAACATACAATTCATAGGCTATAAAACCTAGATGAACTCTTGCCAATCCTATCTTCATTGATATACATTATTTATCAATTAATTCAATCATATATGAACTGAAAATAGTAGCTATAATCATAATCACACATATTCTAAACCAAAAGTAACCATAAAAAGTCACTTGTACATTGAATCGTGGAAATCAAGATATGCCTGTTCAATCTTCATACATTAATCCACATGGATCCTTCATCATCAATTCATCACTAATTCACGTCAATAACAGTGGATATTGAAAGTTCAATGTAAGAGAATAAAAATTCAACCATTAACAAGCCATGATCATAATGCTCATACAAGGGCTAAATCGAGTTAGGAAGGGACATGGGTTCAGAATGCAATTGGATTCAAATTCACATTAAAACCAATAAATTAGCATCAATTAATCATGATTTAACCATTAAAAATGTTTTTAGAAAGAAACCATGACTAGATAGAAAGTTTGGAAGTGTGATCTTGAAATCTCTTTGAAAACTTTAAGAAGAACTCTCCAAGTGAAAGGTTACTTAAAGATGAAGGATAACCATACCTTTTTTGAGTTTAAAACCTCTAAAACTTGATGAAAAACATATAGGTATCAAATCTCTAAGTTGATCTTGAGCTTCAACAACAGTGGAGGTTTCTAGATTGAATTGGTTTTAGAGGGAAGGTTAATTTCGTGTACAAGGGGTTGGGAATGAGTTGTTCACGTGTTTTACTCCTTAAATACACCCAAAAATAGGTAAATAAGTAAATTAGAGTCATGTTGGGATGTGGGGTGAGTTTCCCATTCATCCCTTCGTAAAATAGTGCGCAAGGCAGCAGTTGCAGGCCACCATCGACGGACACAATCGACTGGGCCTTGGTCCATCGACAGGCCGTTCTCTGACCTCCGTCGATTGTGTTTGACGCTCTCATGTGGCAAATACTTTCACAGTATAAGTGTACATTTACTCCTCCATATCGGCGGGGTATCATTCAACCAACACAACGTGCAATTGAGCTCGTCGATTGACATTTTAAAGGCAGTGTCTCTACAACCTAGGGTCTTTCTTGTTGGCCCTTTAGAAGTTTTCCCTGGATGTTTCAAACGTAAATATTAACATTAAAAATTCAAGAACATTCCATTCAAGTTTCACCTAAAATTCACACGTAAAACTCATCCAGACAGGCTAGGCCCAATAATGACATACTCGGACGTCTCAAGGACTAACTTTCGAACGACTTGGGCATTCTTGGACGTTTAAACTTCAAATTTCACGAAACTCCATATACATCCTATAAACATAATTATAACTCATTTTAAGACTTAATAAGACCATTAAATGCACATATAAGCACACATAGACACATAAGACACATAGGTGATTATTCGTCGAACGAGTTGGTCGTCCCTTGACGTTTTTCTACCAAATCACCTCAAAGTTTACACACTGACTCTAAATGATATTATAAGTCATTTTAGGACCTTACACCCTTAAAATAAACATTTTAGTCTCTAGAATACCTAAATCATTTTGGGGTCCTTACAATATCCCCAAATTGGGAGCATTCATCCTCGAATGACACTTAAAATAATAGTTAGAACACTTTAATCACAACAAGGACTTCAATGAAGTATAGAGAAGATTATCATATTCATAATATCATCCCATATAAGTTAATGCACAAATATTACAAGGACCACAACTTCAAATCATTTTCGCACTCAATGCACATAAGCAAGCAAACCATGATTCACTCACTCTTTAATGCATCAAACACAAAGGCTCTTATCATGCTTATAGGAGGAACATCCTTCTCCTAGTTATAAAATGGTAATTACACTTCAATTCATTAAGAGCTCATCTTCAAACTATATTTGAGTCAGACTTAGGCATATTCCACAACACTCAAGAACAACTAGGCACACATACTTCAATGCACATAGACTTGAGTAAGAAAGGTTGAGAATAGATTGTTATAAGTTTGACCTGGTCCTATGAGGGTCATACTCAATCACACCATGTTTAGTTTTTTCCATTGAGTAATTTCCTTTTCCTCAACACACTTTCATGTATCATGAGCTCACACCCAAGAAGTTGGTTTAGTTAGTTTTAAGGAGAAATGTCTGTCTCCTCAACACACTTACATGTCTCATGAGTTATTACACAAGCAATTGACAAAGGTCAATTTTTTAACCGAAACATGTTCATATTTCCTTCATAGTGAATTCAAAATGGTAAGTCAGACCACACACATTACCACAATAGGAAATCATTTCACATAACTACAAATTCTAGCATGACAATAGACTTCATAAAAAAGTATCAAAATAAAGACTCTAATCCATTCAAGGTAAAAATGAGGCATCACACACATAATAAGGCAACATTTTGAACCATTCAAAAAAAAGAAAGCTAAATTCAACTATATGAACTTCTTTACAAGCTAATATGAACATCTGTACAAGCTATAAGAATATGATAACATAAATCTTCACAAAACTTGTCATTTCATGTAAATCACATGTATAGCATTGAATGACATCACATCAACACATATAAACTTTCACCTTCACACATATTCATCAAACCATAAACAAAGATAAGCATCAAAACATACCTTTCCTCTCTAAAACATAGAGATACTATCTTATCAAAGCAATCACATCTAAAATACTACTAGTTAAGAAAAAATAAGAGAGAGATCTTAGAGTATTCATTTCTGTGGAATGACATGACAATAGTGAAAAAGGGAAACACTATTATCCTATAACCTCTCTCTCATAGATGTGTCGCGATGAACCAGCGATGAGTGAGACTCTACTAGACGTGGCAATATAAGTATTTGGACCCTAAAACCACTTCTATAAACATCATTCTCTGATACCACATTTTTCATGACCTGAGAGTACCCCTAGATGTAACATGGAGTACTTGATCTCATGGAGGTCTATAAAAGCCAATATTTATCATTAATCAAATCGTCATAGGTAAATTTTGTGGAAACATTTAAACATTCATAACATATCATATGCTAGAACACCATTTCCATGATATATATACAATATCATAATACATAGTTAAAGACTCTAAGTCTCTTTGTCATCTAAGAGTTAATATCATTAGAGTACAACAGGGACACAACCCTTTCAGCATATAACCTGTAAGGACACTAAAAAAGAATTAGGGTGCTTAGAGCTTCACATGTTTCTAAAAAATTTAAAATATTTTTAAAAAGTGTTTTTCAGTATGTATGTGTCATATCTTTAAAGCATCCCCTATAGTAATCGGCAGCAGCGGCCTCTAAGAGGACTAAGACTAGCCTATTAGCTTACATCATTACATTCATAGGATAATTTAAATTTTTCTTCTATATATATCATGAGGTTGACATAGACCTCTCACATACACATAATATATTCATATCGAGTTTACATAGACCCTTCATATAAGAATATTACATAGTCTTCTACTTTTATGTTACGTATTTTATATATATAAGATATACCATAATCTTAAAACGTATGTCTCATCTCATAAACATCAAACAAAGAGTATAAAAATTGGGCATAGACCATAAATCAGTACAATTAAAGTCACAGAGAGGCTATAGAATCTTAGTACTCAAATGAAAGGAAATGAGCATAGTGTCTTTAACATTAATCAATATCCAATACAAGAAAGTGGCATTGTTCTCGAAGTGGTGATGACCTAACCAACCTGGAGAATGAGAATCCTAGTCTTCAATCAAAAGTCATCACAAGACCTTCAACGACCAGAACCTAAAATGCTAGGGAAAAGGAAGAAATGGAAATAGCACATGAAGTACTATGTATAGGACCATATGCACAAATAAAATTGAATCATGCTAAAAACGGACATTTCACTAAAGCATGCTATTTTACTCTTAAAATCCTTATGCACATTCAAGAACCAATGCAAGTTAATAATACATATTCATTAAGTCTAGACAATGTACATCACAAGAAAAACAATCCTAAGTCTAGTCAAGTCAACATGAATATTAACATAATTGAGCACATAATGAAGTCAACTCTATCATCAAGTTATAATATCAACAAGCATGTATAAGAGTGCATACCATCATAAACAAAGAAAAATCATTACTCTTGAACACTCATCAAGTCCACTAGTGCAATGACTAAGCTAAATCATATAACCTTACTCAATAGACTAAACTTAACAAGAACCATGACCCATGTCCAACTTTTTATACTATATCATTTAGAATAAATTATCATCATACTTTAGCAATAGATAACAAACACATATGCATAACCGTAACCAACATCACATAATGTCATCAACATGTAAGACCGTCATATACATAAAATTTAAGTTTGTAACCATATACATAAAAAAACATCCTTCAAAGCCTTCCCTCAAGGCTAATCAGTGCAATGTATAGGTAGAGTCTCATACCCTATCTAGATTAAGCTAAACTCCTTACGTCATCCTAGTTAGAGTTCATTTCATTACTATATTTTATCTTTTTGCTAACATCTTGCCTTAACCAACATAGACAACATCAGCTTATGTGGAATCTGGTATCATGGAACCCAACACCAAAAGAAGGCAGACTATTTTCCAAGTCATGTACCATGGATTCACGGTATTTTTAATGCTTTTTCATTAAGTTTAGTGGGTGTCCAAAAGTATTTTTGTATTTATTTTTATGTAATTTCTCCTTATTTGCCTGAAATCAATCCAAAGATGAATGCGGAAGTTTTTGAGCCACCTAAGGAGCTTGTGACGGTCCATCGAGTCTGTGACAGTCCATAGGTGGCATCGTAGTGAGAAGAGAAGGTGCTGAAGGAAGATGGGGAATTCTGACCTAGTGTGGGATTACGGAAGTCAATGACGGACCATCATAGCCACAACGGTCCGTCCTGCTGGTTCGTCGTAATGATTAGAGAGTAATCCCACTACCCAAATTCAAAAAAGTTAAAGTATTATGGAACGGAGACCCTTGATGGATCGTCATGCTTGGAACGGTCTGTCATACCTGTTCGTTGAGGTTAGTGAAGAAAGCAGCAAAAGAATTTGTGAAGTATGGAACGACGGAGGCCATGACGGCCCGTCATGATCATGACGGTCCGTCACGACGTCCGTCGACTCAGACGCGTTTTGACAGATTTTCAGTGATTAGAATCCTTCTTTTATTAGGTTTTGTTTTTATTATAAATAGTTCAAAAAACCTCGTTTTTTGGGTTAGACTTTTTGATGGTTAGACTTTTGGATAACGTTTAGTTCTCTTGTTCAAGTATTGAAGGATTAATTTTAGTAATTGGTACACTTTATCTGGAATTGATTGTTAGTGCTTGTTGATTAATCAGGTGAATTTCTAAATTTTATCTTTCTCATTAGAGTAAGTGCATGAATTCTTATATTAAATATATGAATAGTGTGATTGTGAGCATGGGTAACTAAACTCCATAACTAGGGTTGTGGGAACCATGGTTGAAAAATGAGGTAAAATATAACTAAAATAGCAATTCTTGAATAGTGTCTTTTATGTATTGATATTTCATTCATTTAGAAGTCTTTTTAACTGATGGCCAACATTAGAACCCGCCTTAATGCTACTTTCCGGACCAAGGAGGTATATAATAGGAAAAGAATTATCACCATTGATTTAGTGTACACTCTCTAATAGGCTAGTGTTGGTTGGTACGAGGTAATAACCTAGTCAAATATCGAATACAATGCTTAGTATGAGGTAAAGGTAAGGGTTAGTATAGAAACACTCGTAGCCGGACCAAGGTGCGGAGTGAAATTCTCTAGATGCCGGACCAAGGATTTAGAGATACATAACTTGTCACTTTACATGCAAGATACTAGGAAAGAATTGTTATAGTTAGAAGTATCAAGTTAGGAACCTATGGGGAACACTTAAGCCCTAGTAACTTTAATTAATTGCTTAAGCTCCGACATTTAAATATGTTATTTGTTTACTTTAGTTTAGTTAATTATATTCATTTATTTAGAAATAAAACCCCCCTCTTTTTCTTTTGTTTTCTAAGGAAATAGTTGACTAAATAATAGTAATAATAGAATATAGATAAGCCTGAACTATTTTCCTCGTGGAATTGACCCCAAACTCATTAGTTGGGTTTTTTACATGATACGACCACTTTACTTCTTATTTGAGATGTAATTTTGAGCGTATCAAATTTTGGGGCCGCTGTCGGGGAAAATAGCTTTTAGATTAACTTAAACTTATTACTAAAGTTTATTCAATATTTTCTTAATTTTACTATCTATTGTTTTTTATTTTTGCAAACTAACTTCCTATTATGCCAAATATATGGAGAGGAAGAAAACCCTTATTTCCCTAGGAGCACAAATTTGAGCATACACTACGCAATATGAATCGACACGTGGGCATTAACGATGAAGATCCAAACCAGAACATCCCAGCTCGAGTTTATGTTCATGGTCAGTTATTACCCGATGATCCTGGTGAAATCAACAAAGGGGATGAAATCCCGCTCCATGTCCTCAAGAATACTACAGAGGTTATGAAAATACTACAGACTATGATGGACCACTGTTCTTGCCCCCTCTACCACAATGTCACACCTTTGTTGTAACTAGTAGTCTAATGCAAATTCTTACCTGTAAAGGTTTGTTTTCAGAGTTATCTTCTAAGGACACACATGCCCATATAGCTATGGTAAGGGCAGTGTGTAAAAGCTGTGTGGGGAGGCTTGATTGGAATTTGGATGTAATAGCGCTAAGAGTATTTCCTCTTTCACTAACGGGAGAGGCTTCTATTTGATTCAGTGAGCTCTCTTATAACTCAATTTTCACTTAGAACCAACTAAGAGACATTTCCTTAGCACGTTACTACCAAGTCTCCAAGAAATTAAATCACAAAGACAAAGTGAACAACTTTGTGGCACTACAAGGAGATTTAGTTAGCAATTCTTGGGATAGATTCACTTCATTTCTGAGAAGTTTCCCCAATCACCGCATAGATGATGATTCACTTAAGGAATACTTCTATCGGGTACATGATTATAATAATAAAGTTGTATTGGATACTATAGCGGGTGGTTCTTATGGGTAGTGTCCTTATGTCGAGATTGCCGAAAAGTTAGAGAAACTCTCCAGAAATAACAAAACCTGGAGTACTAGGAAGTCAAATACTTGAAGAAATACCTTTGCAGTATAATCCACAAACAACCCAGCCACATATTAGATTTGTGAAGAGATGGCTCAGATGAGAACTGAGTTTGGGTTGGTATTAAAACATGTCACTGGGGGTGCAGAAAAGATAAATGCAGTGAACTACTTGTCTAAACCACCACCACAAAATGAGGAATTTTACTATGAGGAGGATTCCTCTGCGGTAAATGAGCCAACGGGGAGATTTCGACCTAATGCCCAAGGTTCAAATCAGGAGAATTGGTTCCAAGGTCAAGGAAACCAAGGCTGGAACTATGGTAACTATAACTGTGAGGATAATTATGTCCGAGATGTAAATTACAACTGCGACAAAAACATCAACATGGGTAACTATAGTAACAGAAATGATAGGAATGGGCCCTATGTTCCTCCAAAAAATTTTGATGTTGCTCCTAGGGATGATGGAGGTGGTATGGCGCAAGTAAAGGATATGTTGCACAATATGATGAAGAGGTTCGATGCTAAGTGATGAGCACTCTAAAAAGTTAAGGAGTGATTTAGCGGGTATTGGGCAGAAAATTGATACACATGCAATATCTATTAAGCAGCTTGAGTTGAAAATGCCTAATCATCTGCAACTTTAAACGCACGACAATCGAGCACTCTTCCTAGAAACACTGTCCAAAATCCGAAAATTATGGACACTATATGGCAATCACTACTCGGGGTGGTAAGCAAACCATTGACCCACCTATGTCATCTAATGAGAAAAGGGTGATAAAAAAGATAATGATAAAGTGGTAGAGGTTAGTAGTAAAGTAGAAGATAACATTGGAAAAGATATTGAACTGCCTAAAAAGGTAACTCCCATGCATAGACCACCCCCCTTTCCTCAAAGATTAGTGAAAAAGACGGAGAATGGTAAATATCGGTGTTTTATAACAATGTTGAAGTAGATTTCTATCAATGTATCTTTTGTAGAAGCTCTAGAACGAAAGCACGGTTATGCCAAGTTTATGAAAGATCTGGTTACAAAGAAAAGATCAGTCACTTTTGAGGATGATGATAGAATGCAGCATTGTAGTGCTATTGCTACAAGATCTCTAGTACAAAAGAAACATGATCTGAGTCCATTCAGTATTCCTTGTACAATCGGGTTATTACATTTTGCGAAAGCATTAGGTGATATGGGGGAAGCATAAATATCACTCCCCTATCGATTTACAAGAAGTTGGGTTTGGGTGATCCAAAGCCCACTACAATGAGGCTACTGATGGCCGATTGAACATTAAAAGGGCATATCAGGATACTCACGATGTGCTAGTAAAAGTGGAATCGTTCATATTTCTGGCAGCTTTTGATATTCTTGATTTTGAAGTCGATTTTGAAGTGCCTATTATTCTTGGGAGGCCATTCATTTCTACGGGTATAGCCTTAGTTGAAAGAGAAAAGGGGCAAATGAAATTTTGGTTGAAAATGAAGAAATGACCTTCAACATTTGTAGGTTCATGAGGAAGAGATGTGAGCTCCAATCGGTGTTTGCTATATCCTACAAGGTTGGTGAGGCATCCAACACACAAATAGAATGTCTAGGTGTAGAAGCATTAGCGGCAGTGATAATGATTTTTGATAATGATTCCATTGAAGAGTACGGGTCATTAGTTGTGGATCTTGATCGTGGTGATGTTAGGTTTAAACCGAAGAAATATAAGTTAGATATGAAGAATCACGAGTATCCACCCGTGAAACCATCTATAGAGGAGGATCCAAAGTTAGAACTAAAAGATGTCCCACCTCATCTCATGTATGAATTCTTTGGAAATGGTGACACTTTTGCGGTAATCATTGCATCATACTTGAATAAGCAACAAGTGTAGAGTTTGGTGAAAGTGCTAAAAAGGTTCAAAAGAGCTATTGGGTGGAATATTGCGGACATTATTGGGAATCCATCCTGATATTGTTTCTAATAAAAATCCAATCAGGCCGATCAAAGCCAGTATTGAGAAACCAGAGGAGGAGGACGCTTAAATCCACCTTTGCAAGGAGATCGTGAAAAAGGAAATCATTATTATTAAAGGGTTGGATGGCGGAGTAAGTAAGTAAGTACAAGTAAGGTATAGTAAGTAGTAGTAATAAAAGTTAGGACTATATACGACCACCGATAGTAGTTGGGTATGCCATTCGGTGTGTACAGCTCTTCTCCTATTCAGGTATTAGGTTGGAATATTGTGGCCCCAATGAGAGAAAAATGGAACTGGTCCAATGAGACCGGTTAGGGATGGAGGGTGTGTATAGTTACCGGATATTAAAAAGGACATTGACCGAAAAAGACCATTTTCCATGCCCTTCATGGATTCATATGTTTGAAGTAGACTTGAACCGAAAAAGGGTGGTGGTTCTTTGTGTACTTTTTTATGATGGATAGTTGGGGTTATAATCGATTGTTATTGCCATCAGAAGATCAAGGAGAAGAAAACCACCTTTACTTGTACATATGGGGACCTTTGCGTCAAGAGATGTCGTTGGGTTGTGCGCGATGCACCACCCACATTTAAGAGATGTATAATGTCGATATTCTCCGAATGGTTGAAGATAATATTGAAATTGAAGTTTTATATGTAGATTTTTTGTGGTTGGTGATCATTCGAGAGTTGTTTCAGACCTTTATCAGAGGGGTCCTTAGAGATGCGGAAAGGACTGAAATTGAGTACTATAGTTGGAAAAATGCCATTTATGTGGAAAAGAAGGTATTGTTTGGGTTATCGGCATTACAGAAAAGGGCCCATAGAGTTTGATCGGTACAAGTCAGGTAATAGAGAGACTTCCCCCACCTATCTCTCTAAAAGGTGTGAGAAGCTTTTTGGGGCATGCAGGTTTATAGCGGAGATTCATCAATGTTTTCAAAAATTGCGATCCCGTTGTACAAACTGCTCGAGAAAGATTTGAAATTGTTATTTTGTTGAATCCTATCTTAAAAAATCGCAATCTAAAAGAAAATTGGGTCTGGCTGCCAACCTATCATTATTCTCCGGATTGGGAATATTCAATTTGAGTTGATGTGCAATGCTAGTGGGGTTGATATTGGTGTGGTATTGGAGACAAAGAATTGACAAAAAATCCTTCACCCCCAATTATTATGCTAAGTAAAGCCCTAAACTGAAGCCCAGAAGAAATACACCTGAATGAGCAGGAACTCCTGACAGTAGTTTGTGCTTTTAAAAAAATTGGACCGATTGCTAGGTATGAGTTATAGTGCATACTGGCCCATAAGAATTGAGAATTTGATGGAAAAGAAGGATGCAATACCGCGGTTGATCGTTTTTTGGTATGACTGCTTTAAGAATTTACGTTAGGAGAGGGAAGAAATAGGAGGAGAAAAAAATCAATTTGACAGATCCACTTGTCCGTCCGAAGAAGATGAAGCTAGAGTGACTAGGGGATAAGGACTGATATTGATGATACTTTCCCCAAGGCATTATGGCTTGCCTCACTTATGTGACTTATTACAGGTTTATTTTTTTAAGATCTGCACACTACTGTTTAGCGATTTTATTCATCGGACATGTCCTTTATCATAGAAAAAATACATGTATGATGTGAATAAGTAAATTGTGGATTAACCCTACATATATAAGAGTGTTGCGGATCGGTTTGGATATTCACGTTTGTGTGCTAAAGTTGAGATGTTGACTGTTTTAGAGGAATACAATTTCCTCACCCTTGGGGAAGGAAATCCTAATGATATACGACCACTCATAAGATATTACAATGTGGTGATATTGGCCCAACTATCATCAAGAGGCTCATGGTTTGCCAAAAGCTATGCAGATGCAAAGCAAGATGGCATAATTTCAAGGAAGAAAACAGGAGCTCCCTCTAAAGCACCATTATTGTGATCATGAGTTATTGGATGTTTAGGGTTATTGAACCTTTATGGGTCCTTTGTGAGTTCTAAATGGAAATGAACTACATTTTAGTAGCGGTTTGATTTTTGATTATGTATATCTACATGGGTCGAAGCTATCTCCTCGCAACAATGAAAGGAGGTGTCAGCTTCGGTGAAAAAGAAAATATATTTCGCTCTTTCGGTACACCCAAGGGCAATTACTAAGTGATGGGGACAATTTGCCAACACATTGTTCAAGTATTATTCAAGAAAAGGAAATATTGGGGTCGCATATGTGGCCAAATCTTTACCATCCTCAACTCGGGTATTGAAGTGTCAAATAGGGGATCAATAGTATTGTCAAAAAAGCGACGATAGTCAGAAAACAGATTGGGCAAGCGAGGCTTTATGATGATCTTGTGCCAACTAGATAGGTATAAGACTCCCATCGGTATGTCCCCCTACTCAACTTGTACTATGCCGGGAAGCTTTTTCATCTCCGGGTGAGAGTTGGAGGGCAAAAGCCATGGGGCCTGTGTGAAGAAGTTGAAAAGGATGGGAAAAAGAAGTTGCAGGGAACAACTGTTAACTTGGTAAATGAACTCAATGAAATTTTGACTTGACAGCTTATGAAAGCTTAAGTCCTATACAAAGAAAAGATGAAGAAGTAGTCTCATGACCTAAACGAGAGGCTATGGTTTGGGGATTTGGTGATTTATTCAGTTCTAGCGTTGAGCTTGTTTTCGGGCATGCGGTCAAGTTCCAAATGGACTGGCCATTACTTACTATTACCTAATCTTCCTCATGGAGAAGTTGAGTTGGAAACCAAGGATAGGGGTTCGATTTTAAGAGTGAAATGATGGACAATGAATAAAAATCTATTTCGGGCATGATTGAATTGGCGAATATGAAGGGATTGAGGCTCCATCTTTAGGAAGTCTGGTAATCAAGTGTCTTTAGTAGTGCTCGGACATTCAATCAGGTGTTTGTTGGAGGAAATCCAATACGTAGACCCATTACCAAGAAATTTCTGGAGAAAATACTCCTGCAACATCACTGACGGATACAACGACGGACTATCAAAGGCTTGCGCAGACCGACAGCATGAATCCGTCGTGCAAGCGTAAGTTTTTCATTATATTAACAATTGTTGCAACCAGCGACGGTAAACCCATGTGAGACCTTCTCATTGCGACGCCATGAGGCGACCATCACATCGCGACAGACCGTCGTCGGGGACTCGTGCGATCAGTTAACCCAGCAACCTGACCGACATAGCTGAACAGATGTTAAAGTTTTAAACATTTTAAACCGTGAAAACCAGGGAAGGGAATGGGCACGGGCCAGAGGGATCACAGGGCAGCCCGGACAAACGGCAAACTTTCTACCTTCTCATCCGCTTATTTATTATTAATTCACATCCCTTCCCCAAATCCCAAATCCAAATCTTCTTTCTACTGGTACGGGAGTCTGCTGCCTGGGTTCTGCTTCTTTGATAGCTGAGTGCCCACTTGGTTGGTTTTTTCCTCTTCTTAGATATGTGTCATATGTTCCTACCCAGTACACTGCATTTGTTTTCCAATTACTATTTGGCCTATTTCTTTTTGGTGGGTCTTTGCCCTTTTTATCCATTTTGTCTGACCTCCTAGGTTGAGATCCACTCGAATTGCCTGTTTTTAAAAATTTGAGAAATTGGGATTTTGTTTTCGGATGCTAGTTTTTTAGGTATTAGCTTTTAGGAACATTAAGTTTAATATCAGTATTCTGTTTTGAGTCACATGGCTGATTGTGGCATCCTCAGTTCTGTAACATGAATACCCGAACGAGACGCGAACGGATCGACGTCGTACCCACGATGGCCGTCATAGGGTCTGTCACAACACCCCACTCTTCGTTTTTCTCAAGTGTCCACCAAATATATGCGAACGGACGATTTTCCTCGAAGGCGTCCGTCCATGCACAAACCGTACTGGTTGTCAGGAGACCTTATTCCTAAGGATGTCACACCTTTTCTTAAGTGTACTCTGATGGACAAAAAGGACAATCTACGATGACCCATAATACCAACGACGGTCCTTAATGCACAACCGTCATGGTTGTTAGAGACCCTTGTCCTCAGGATCTTCATTTTTAAGGTGTCCACTAATGGAAACTACGACAGATCGTTGGTACCCTCGACCTGCAAAACTTCATAGTTTTTAGATATGGAGTCCCATAGGAAGGGGGTCTTTGGCCCTCATGACATTGTGCAGAGGACGTCGAGGGTTACGATGGTCCGTCGTAAGTCCGTTAGTTGCACTTAGAAAAAAGGGAGCCCCTTAGGACAAGGTTTTGGTAATTTTAAAAAAAGGATACTAATAATTGAAAAGAAGGGAACATTATTTTACTCGAGTTAAAATTTAAAGCGTAAAGTAATCTTTCTCTCAATACTAAGTCATTCTGGATGCTGTGTACTCCAATATCTTAAAGTTTTACTTGTTTTTTTGGGGAAATATATAATTTAATTTGGTTTTCAAAGGCACAATTAATTTTAATATAACAATGATTAGGGAAATTTTTTACATCATACCCAACTAGTTCATGTAAATGAGTCAAAGTTTATTGATAACATCGAGGATGAAGCATCTTGGACTTGGATGGATCTTAAAATTTGTTTGATACGTAGATTAAATTATTTTGCAAAAAATTTACTTGTGGAATTAATTCAATTTTATGAAAGATGGAAGACATAATATCAGTGGAATAGAATGATGGGGAAATATAGTAAAAAGTGAAATTGACAATTAGATGTATAAGGTAGTGATGAATCTAAATTTATATGAAATAATTCTAGTAATGTCAACCACAAAAACAATTATAAACTAAACTAAACTTATCCTTAAAGTATTCCTTTGTAGTATTTCTACCCAAAGTAACTAAGGTTAATAAAAGTACGGGTCGTTTCTACAATCTCAGTGTACTGATCATCCTACTCTATGTTCTACCCCCTAGACCCAAAATAATATTGTCTTAATAAAAGATCAACAAACAAAAAAAATAATTAGCTTTTTAAAAATATATATAAATGTGCTATGTTTTCAATATACCCTTGTATTGGAAATTACTTCTTAATAACGTTCATCGCAAAAAAATCTAATTATATATAAGAGGAACCTAGTAAACTAAACTTTATAATTTATTATTGTTATTAATTAACGGTGAATATCACAACGAAAACGACCTTATTTTTAGACGAAACCTGACGGACCATGAAGGTCCGTCATACTCACCTATAGGCCTCGTCACTGGTCGTCAGTTTAACACTACGATAGAGATTGTAATCACAACCTTTGCTCTATGTGTATTTTGTATAGTTTGTTTGTGTATTGTTGATCTTCTAGTACTAATAAGGATTCTTTAAGGTACAATCTCTAATGGCACCCGAAAAAAGATCTAATTACGCACGTCGCGCGTTTAAAAGTCGTCCCCCCACACCCGTCTGCCCACTTCTTTTAGGCTTGCTGATGAGCATGATCCAGAGTATCTGCCCCCAGGGCACTAGCCACTCCAGCATGATGCACGTGCAAACACAGCTACGCCCAAAAATTTTTACGTCCGGCGTAGAGTAATGCCTCAAGTCTGATGAGGAGCGCCCACTGACGGAGCATCTGGTTCCTAGGAGTTAGTGGTCAAGGGAAGACTTCGAGTTTCGCAAGAGTCTCTGCACCCGCAATGGCTGCAAGCTTTGCTCAATGATGAGGCTTGAAGTCATTAATTCCCAACTCCAGCTCCCGATGGAGTTCCCGCCCATGGGCTTGCCGACCACACCAAACAGGTTTGGGTGTGTCGATGGCCAATACCCATGTATATTCAAACGCAAAGTTTAAGTTTTAAATGTAAGGCGTCATTGACACGGACCCTACACTGGGAGGTGGTCCTTACGGGAAAACAATTCTACCCACCAGGTCAGATATTCAACTTCTCTTTCACAGACACGGGGCATAGAGTGGATAGCTTGTTTTTGAGCCTCTACACGGAGGCGTTGGTCCCGAGAGTTTTTAAACCTCGTATCTGGCTACTCTTGATTACAGATCGATAGGTGGGGCTGACTCGCAACAAGCCCAATTTCAGCATGTCAGAGTACGTGGCATACATGTTGACATCTACTGCCTCCCACTGCAGGTACTGTATCGGCGAGGATGTTGTACACAGGACCCCTCTCCACTCTGAGTTCGAATAAGGTTACAAATTATTAAATTGGCGATCTTGCTATGAGCCATCGCTTTGAGAGAGATCATAAGGAGTCGATGCGATCAGAAACCCACATTGATCAATTATGGAGACCACCGAGTAATGGAGCAGAAGGTGAGACACTAGGAAGGCTAACTGACCTTCAGGGACAAGTTTTTATGGTTGATGTCCGCCAATCACTCTCCCCCACGGCGCATGATCATATTAGTCATGGGAATACGCCAGTTCTGATGGCAGCAATATAACCGGGGTTTGAGGTGACTTCGCGGGGCTTCTCAGGCAGTCATGCATGAGAGGTCTTCAAGACCACAACTACTACCCTTTTCCGTGCATGAGATTCTTAATATGAGGGTCCGCAAGTGTTTGGGCCACTCTACATATGATCCGCTCAAGACTTTGTAGGGTCTCATGTTGCTACGGCCTAATAAGCGGATGAAGCCAATTGAGTGGATCCACGCAGAGGGCACCGTACAAAGTGCCTTCCACTTGTGAGAATTGGTTGATACTGTAGCGCATGCCGCAAATGGGCTACCCAGGCTACTTTATTCACAAGATTTACTACCCCAGTCGGGGAGAGAGAGGTGGCCCCCACCCTCCCCCCAGTGGTGGGTACCCGGTAGTAGCACTTGCCCCAAGCTCTTCCGCTCGTCCCCTTTCATGATCAATGTCCCGCATTTCATAGGGTCTCATCATAAACTAGAGGGCCAATGGCCACCCTTCTACATCACGTCTAGCCTTTGATGCCGAGTATATGTGCATGCAGGAGGAGGCCCAGGGAGCGACTTGGAGAAGAGTAAGATCAAAAAGCAACACAGAGAGGAAAGGGGAAGATTCGCTGAGTTCATCAGCGCTTAGATGCTTTTGAGTTTGGCGGGGGTTGCTAGACCCACTCTCCCTTCGGTGGGAGTGTCGGACCCTTCAGGCTTGCGGTTGAGAATTTGCGAGCCCGATCTTGTTATGATCCTCGATGGTTAGGGGTTTACTGGGTAGGGGTACTGAGTCTTAGCCCTTCTTAGAAACATGCTGAGGACACAGTGTTGGCTCTTTATCACACTTCTGAGATACCAACACCTGTGCCTCTGAGCATTAAGCGGCTAGGGGTTGAGAGGAAGGATGTGAGTCAAGGGCAAAGAAAAAGGGGCATCGTGAGGACCGATTTATGCTGCGAGAAGCGCCTCGATGCTTAAGAGGAGGGCCCGGGCAGGAGTTAAGGGCATATTGAGTTGTTGGCTGCTGCTGGGCATACATCTCCAGAGATCGTGTGGACCGAAGGGAAGGCACAACTATAGTGCTGCTATTGATGAGGACATTACTGAGGGTGTCGAATAATTAGGTAGGGGGTTACACGGGGAACCGGACCCACACATCATGCTGATTGCCGGTGCTGTGAGCCCCAAGTTTGCTACACCACCAATATCGTTTTCAATATTTTTATGATTGGGGGACTTGCATATATTTTTGTTAGGTGGGGGTAAATGGAATGGTGATGGCTAGGGTGAAGTATGAGGAGACCCAATTCACAATCCTCTTTTGGGGTTTTCTTCATGTGTCTTTTCCCCAAGCGACAGATTATTTTTTGTTGAACCGGCATGTCTATATCTTTTGTCACATAGGTAAACTCTGAAGCCAGATGGCTTTCCTAAAAACAAAATGATATCCGATTGCTAATCAAAATGATTGCATGGCTAGCATAGTATTTGATAATGTGTAGTCTAAACATGACATTAGAGATTGCACCCACTGACATTGACCTAAGTCTAATACTCAAAACTCGTTGTCTAAATAATCTATAGCGTATGAGATGGCAAGTGAGCAGTGTGACGGAAAATTTGAATAGTCCACAATTTACTAAGCTAGACTTGCCCAGTTAGTCTGCCTAAAGTAAGTTGTAATAGAACAATTAGGAAGGGGAAAAGGGATATGGCCCTGTTCAATATAAATTTTTAACCTAAATAAAATAAACCGAATGAAATTATTACCTTAGTTGATCCAAAGATGTAATCTTAAAATAGAACTTTTTTTTTTTCGCCCCCCCACATCTTTCTGGAATAATGTGTATGCGCCCTAGTCTCTCCTTGGACATGTGCAACATCAGCTTCTGCAAAATCATAGTTGAGGGTGGCGAATGCAGCAAAAAACATTTTAGTGGCCCTTGAACCATCTTTGGGTAGTGTGTACAGTTTGACTCATGGGCAAAGCCATGAGTTGAGGGTGACGATTTTGAGGAAGCTCTAGAAAGTGGGGTTGAAAGAGCACAAGCAGGAGAGTTGAAAGAGCAAAGAGAGAGAAAAAGAACAAAAGTAAAGGACTCAGAACTAGTTGAAATAAAAGTAATTAAAAATATATAAAAAGCAAAAAAGAAAATCCCTTACCCAATGAAGAAAGAAGGGGAAAATAGCAAGGGTCACGAATTATAAGAAAAGGTGGAATAAAATGACAAAAAGGTAGACGCTTAACAGATATGTCAAGGAGGACAACAAGCACCCAAGTTTACCTATAATACCCTACCTGACCCTTAAGCTATGTTACAAGTAGAAGTCCTATCGTGAAATAATAGTTTATGGCGAAATCTTTGTAAGCAGTTGATACGGGCAACTTTATGACATATGTATACATGAGTTTTTGAATTTGTGCTTTCGAGAGGAGTGTTGAAAAGTAATCCGCTATACTCCAAATTAAAATTCGTTGTGTGAAAAAATGAGGGGGATAGTATTTTAAGTGAGGAGGACCCTAGTTTTTTGCCAATTACGGAAATATTAGCACCTCAGCTGGAAATTGAAGAGGGATAGGTGGCAGTGCGTGGTGTGAAAGTATTGTGGGTGGTTCCAAATAATTAACTATAGTGATAGCCTGCAGTTAACTCATTGAATGATCGGATTGATACCAAAATGATTGCGAAAGCTAAATATGGATACTCTTGTAAAAAGATTTTGTAGTGGTCATAGTACGTCACTTGAGGAACACAAAAAATGAATTTTAGTTGAGGGTGGGGTTGTTTATGTAATGTGGTTTGACGGTATTTTTTAAAAGCCATTTTCCTAAGTTTAGGGTGAGTGACAAAAGACTTTTTGTTGTGACTTTTATGCACGTTTCCTTATTGAAGGAAAATATGTCCTAAGATGACATGCAGAAGTTTTGAGAGAGAAAAATGCAAAGAAGGACTACCTACACACCGTCGAGTCTTGACGGTGTAGGTGGCATCGTAGTGAGAGGAGAGAAGAACGAAGGAAGATAGGAAAGTCAGGACGTTAGTGTGGGCATTACGGAAGTCAGTGATGGACCGTCCATAGCCACGACGCGTCCGGTTCCAGCTGGTTCATCTAAAAATGATAAAAGAGTATTCCAGTACCCAAATTACAAGAATTTAATGTATTATAGAATAAGAGACCCTTGATGAAACTGTCGTGCTTGGAACGGTCTGTCCACACTGTTCGCTTGAGGTTAATGAAGGGAAAGCAGCAGAAGGAAAGAAGATTCGTCAAGTATGGCTCAGCAGAGGCCTTGATGGCCCGTTAAGACCACACGGTCCGTTTTGGACTCAAACGCATTTTTTTGACAGATGATTTCATAATTAGAATCCTTCTTTATTGAGGTTTTAGTTTTTATTATAAAAAGTTTTAAAAAAAAACCTGTTGGGGGGGAGTTAGTCTTTTCGATACTTAGACTTTTTGGATAATCTTTAATTCTCTTGTTCAAGTATTGAAGTATTTAGTTGAGTTAATTGATACACTTTTGTGGATTCGATTGTTGCGTGATTGTTGATTAATTCCAGTGAATTTGGGATTTACTTTCTCCATTAAAGTAAATGCTCATGAATTCATATATTAAAATATCAGAATAGTGTTATTTATGGACCATGCGGTAACATTTCCATATCCTGGGTTGCGGGAAATCCTGGGTGGAATAATGAGGGTAAGGTAAAAAAATAGCAATTCTAGAATAGTCCCTTTACTGTAATTGATAATTCTTTCGTTTGAAGTCTTTCTTAAATGATAGCCAACTGTTATAACTCGGCCATAATGCTACTTGACGGACCAAATGGAGGTAGATAAGTACGAAAAAAATTATAACAAATTAGAGGTTAGTACACACTATTTAATATTGGGGTAGTTGTAGGTTGGTATGAGGGGTAAAACGCTAGTCAAATATCGAATTGAATTACAGTTTTTAATTGAGGTAAAATGTAAGGGCCAGCTATAGCAACACACGTAGCCTAGGCCATATCAGGGTGCGGAGTGAAGTCTCCATATGAAGGACCAAGGATTTAGGAACATAACTTATAAATTACATGCAAGATACTCTGTAAAGAATTGTTATGTGTAGAAGGATTCAAGATTAGAACTAGGGGACACTTAAGCCACAGTTACTTTTATTGATTGATTAAGCTTCGAGATTTAAATCTGTTAGTTTGTTTACTTTAGGTTTGTTAATTTTTTCATTTAATTTAGAAATAATCCAACATTTTTGTCTTTGGTTTCCTAATGAAATAGTTGAATAAATAAAGTAATAAAGAGAAATAAAGTTAAGTCGAATATTTCCTCGGGGGCATAAACCCAACCTATTATCTGGTTGGGTAGTTACTCATCACGACCGTTTTATTTCTTAGTTAAGAAATAAGTTTCAGTGTCATCACCCAAACTAGTACAAAAACATGAATTTTATCCATATGGATATACAGCTAGCATTCAATGGGGGAAAAATAGTCAAGAACTAGGAGATGTACGTTGGGAACCTTCTTTATGCTCTGTGCATTATAGTCTCGAATCTATTCAGTACCATTAATTGACTTCCTTCCCTAGTGGGAATTTACTAATCACTCTAGTCACTTAGAGCTATGATAGAGACCTTTTGAAATTCTTCTAAGTGCTCTTTTAGAATTATCATTAGATTAAGGTAAATCATAGGGTCATCCTCATATTAATCAGCATTTATAGTTCAAATAAGAATTCATACGTTACTTTATTACTTTCATTACAATGCATTACATGTGAATTAGCAAATTACATGTTACACTCATGCAAGGCAGATGGTAAAGTTAATCACCAGCCCTATAAAATTTCACATCTATCCACCACAATCCAAACAAACCATTAGTTCAGACATTCCAATTCAACATCATAAACACTACTATCAATCTTAGCATAAGGTATACTTCAATACGACTACACACATAGTCACAAGTATTGATAATTGAAGTTAAAGAACTGAGACACAAGGTAACCCAATCGCTCCTCAACATCACTCATCAAGGTATACCATTCAAGCGTAACTTGCAACCTTTACAAGGGGTAGTATCATCACACAAGAATAATCACATAATAATAAAGTCACTTGAATCACTCATAAAATTCATCACTGGTTCATAGCATAGGGTTAGGAAATTATGTCAAATTATTGAGCTTTTCACCCTAGGCTATTAACCCAATATTGTAGCATAAGAGGATAAATATTTACCCACATATCAAAAATAGCATTATAATAAAAACTATCCAATATAATTCACCACATAAAAAAGACAGTTGTATCAACCTACTAGATATTCAATTAATGATATAAAAACCTAAGGTTTAGGGGAAAAGAATCATTCTCGCTCAAAAACTCAATTAATTTCAACCAGTAGTATAATGGAATCATAATTAACACGTTAAGGTACTCATAATAACCAAAAGCAATCATAAGCAAAGCAATTTACAAGATCAATGTAATACTCGGAAGTCAAAGTGTGTTCTATAGCCCAAACATAGGTTGTCAAAAAGATCTTAGACATTGTTTTGGTGAATTTAATTAAAAATATATTCAATTAGGACAAGTGTAGGAAATCAAAATTCAAGGGAACGTCCTTGAAGTCCGAAAAACTAGTTTAACGGGGGCGGGGGTGTTATTTTGTGCTAGTGTTCTTATCTTATTTACGAAATTTAGTCGTGGGAAAATGAGAAAATGAAATTGTTTGGAATTGGAATTGGGTTAAACGTTATTAAATTATATTCATAGGTCAAACTTCCCGTTAAAAAATCACCAAGGGACCAACCCCAAGTCCCTTGAGGAGGACCCTTGCAACTTGGGCAAAGCGTTGATAAGCTAGTGTCACTAACGAAAAATTGCCACCAACCATAGTGGTCAATCGCTTTGCAAGCGCGTAAAATGCCTACCATCCGAAGAAATTATACTATTGGACAAAGTATGAGATTTGGACACAATTTCGAACTTAACGACAGAATCAACAAGATCGTTGGTCCCTTGGTCTGTCGATTGACAAACGTGGTATGATGTCTTTTTTGGGTATCGTCTCTGGAGACCTCGATTGTGACTGCCTCAGTTTTAGTTTAGTTAGTGAATAATTAGGTTTTAGCTAATTAGGTCGGGGAGTAATGTGGGGTATTATTATGTTGTTAATGAACTAATAAATACCCTAAACCTAATAGCTAACCTAACTCATATAGTTTCCCGAACCCAAATTATCCTCTTCTCTCTTCTGTATCTTCCCAAGCAGACGAAGAACACCATATAGGTCCAAAATCTAGGGGTTATAGTCTTCTAAGGACCAATGTTTCTCTCATCAACTTCATCAGTCAAAAACGGTGGTCATCTTTTTACCTTTGGATCCTATCCCCAAAGGGTTCTTGAAATGATTTCAAAAGAAGTTTTCATGGGGTGGTCTTTCCGATCTTGAAATTGATCTCTCAATTTGATTGTTTATGAGTGTTTGATTGTTAATTTAATTATGATAGTTATTACAATAACACTATTTATGATGGATTTTTTCTAGTGGTAGAAGATGTCCTTTTCCCATTGGATGATTTAATTTTCTTCATTAATGTGTGAATTCTAACTCATATTTATTGTGCCATTTTGGCAAAGGTTGAGATTAATTGTAATCCTACCATGCTAATTCTTGAGTAATTCCTAGGTGTGACGTATTTATAGATTATGAATTGTGATCTAGTCTCTATTCTAGGCTATGAACTTATTGAGGAGTTGTTGTTATTAATGATAAATTTCCCTGGTTATTATGTTGATTTTTATTTGGTGGATGATATTATTTCCAGTTTTGGGTTAGTTGAGGGTGGGTTTTTTATATGGAAGACCTTGATTGATGACATTGTGAAGGAGATTTAGCAAAATATTGTGATCTATAGAGTTTACGTCAATTTGTGGGTACTTTATGATCAAGACATGAGTGTTTACACACCCCCCCCCCCCAGGCATCCTCTTCACCACCTCTTTTCTCCCCCTCCCAAACCCACAACACATCCCAACCCGTTCCTCCCGCCCTCGCCCCTCCAACCTCCCCGCCTCCCCCCCCGCCCCCCCTCCCCCTTCATCCGACCCAACCCCCCCTTCAACCCACCCACACTTCCCCACTACCACCCCCCCCCCCCCACCCCTCCTCCCACCCCACCATCACACCCCCACCCACCTACCCCCCTCGAAATACCATTCCCAATCCTTTCCTTCCTCCCCTTAACCTCCCCGCCCCCCCCCTGTCACACCACCCTTCTATACCTTTTTCATGTATGGAAATATTCCTTGTGATAATTGACCTAGGGTTGTATGATGTTTGACTGTAAGGTCTCTTGAACTATGATTGTGAGTTTTTAGCCAAGAGTAACTGTTAATAAGGCCACCATTGTGCCTACTTATATGAACGTGAAATGAATGTCTAACCTTTGTATGAATTGTTATGAAAAGAAACAATATTCATTCAATACTATTGACCCCGAAGATCGACCCTACATTATATATAAAACCAAGGGATAGGACCCTATGAAACCATTAGCTCTTGATGATTAATGCAGACATTAAAGACATCTCAACAAGGGACTCTAGCTAGAATCTGAGTGAATAGTGCGAGAAATTGTTTATTCCCTATCTGGGGAAAGTCAGGATCATAATGTAATCATGAGATGGAGACAATAATTAATGTTAAATCTAGTGGGTTCAAACTATATTTGCTCCTAGAGTTCTAAACTATGTGCCCCCATAGGAATACAGCTAGTGGATCCACGTATTTGATAGGTTCAGTTATGATACTACCTTATCAGTAGTCCTCCATGTTTTTGTGGAAGGAAAATATTCCCAAAAATGCTACAAAATAAAGTATTGGAATGAACGAGAACTAGGAATGACCTAAAGGGTTTAGCTTAGTCTATGTAGTGGGGGTAGGAAAACAACTCTATTACCTACATTGGCACGAGTTAGGGTGAGGGAAGGTCATTAGAAGGATTTTATTATGTGTTTATCTAAAGTAACACTGGATGTATATGATTATCCTATGGTAATGATACTCATTTGATATTGGTTTACTTAGAAACATTGTGCTTATTGTTCTTTAATTTAATTATGACGGCATAGTACCTTTAAGAGACACTATATGAAGTTAGAAATTTATTCTGGTTCTTGT
>JAKWJA010001832.1:0-36560 GCA_027704765.1 Solanum habrochaites | reverse complement strand
ACAATAGTTCAGAGGTATTTATAAGATGAGTTTACTGATAGGATGAATGAATGATACATGACCAGCTTGGATTCGCGGTTTTCAAATATCCAAAATACAAATCATTTGTCTCGGATTTTTTAAACTTATTACCCAACGAATAAAACTCGAATTTTTCAACTTCAGGTTTTTTTTTTTTTTCAGGGATTTTTGGGTGTTTTTTTTTTATGGATTTTTAGATAAAGTTATTCACTACAAACAAATTAATTGCTCTTGACTTCAAATATTGCTTTAGTTTACCAAAGTGCAACTATCTAGTTATTTTCAAGAAAAGAAATAAACAAAAAAATTTGATGATATGATTAATGACACTTAAAATATCCAAAAAAATTTAATAAAAATTAGAATCGCTTTTAAAACAATTATGCAAATTAATAAGTCATAATAAATTTACATCATATTTAAGACTGAATTCATTTATAAGTTAGACGTATTAGTTAACATGACTAAATAAGTAAAGAAAGTTAAAAAATTAGATCATGTTCTTTTAATTATTTAACACTCAGTAAAACTAAAAATAACATATGCAATATTATTGTCATTCTTAGTGTTAAATTTGATTGGATTTTGCATTAATATTAATTTGATTTTTATTCAAACTTTATTAATTACCAATATGTATGTGAATTATTATCTTTTCTTTATTAGATCATTAAGAATTTTCCACTCCAAACACGAAATAAATATAGTTAAAAGATTTTAAAACATGAAAAAGTAGTATAGAGATATTTCAAAATTATATTCAAATATAAAGTATTAGATAAAAAATAAAAATTTTTAAAATTATATATTATATAAATCGAGTGGTTTGGTCTCGGGTTGTTTGTGGTGTTAGGACCAAAAAATAAGGCAGGTGTGTAACGCAAAAAGCTAGCAATGGAAACGCGAAAGGACTCGAGTAAGAAGAAGACAAGAGGGAAATATACAAAATACACAAGATTAAGGTGTTCCGTTCAATCGACCTGCTTCCCACCAAAGGAGAGAGGGGAATCCACTATAAATATGAGGGTACCAAAATACAGAGGGAAAAACAACCTTCAACCAAATGGCAATCAGGAATGGCAGGAGTGGTTCACACAAGTGATAACGTATCAAAACTTGTGACCCATAAAGTTATCCCCTTCTTAACCAAAACTCTCAAAAGTCTTTAAGACTACATTTGTTGAATTATGATTGAGTTAGAAGGAACATAACTTCTATTTATAGAGTTCTCAAACCCTTTTCATGCGCCAAAAAAAAACATTAGTCAATCCAAAAACCTTTTCTAAAAAGGAAAAACTATTTTATGGGTAAGAATCAGGGCAAAAAATAAAAACCCACATCGAGCGGGTTGTTTAGTTGTTGTTGTGGGGGGGGAAAACAACAAACCAAACAAAAACAACCAAACAATCCAAATATAGTCAGGTTTTTATCCAACACCAACCATGTCAAACCAAACCACTAGTCGAGTTTTTTTTTGGACTCGATGTGCGGGTTTGGTTCGTTTTTCAGGTTTGGTTTGCCATTGCCACACCACAGTTACGGACTCTATATATATTTTAAGATTATGAGATTGAGGTGGGTTAATCTCATGTTGATTAGAAACATAGGACTTATGAGCTCTATATTGATTTGGAAAATCTCTTCTCATTGAATTAATTTTGGGTTTTTTGGTAAAATTAGAATCATGTAGTTCATATTTTACTATGGTATTGGGAGTAGAACTCATCTCATCCAAGGTTGTAAGACCCCAAATAATTTTTTTTACACGCACCAGTTAGTGAACCAATCTTGGGCGTTGTTGAGGGCAGCTAGACTAGGAATGTTGGACAATGAACAAGTCTCATGTGACAGTTAATTAGATGAGGCTATTTATAAACATTGGGACAATCTTTTCTTTTGAGCCAACTTTTGAGTGTGACTTAGGTCCAAAACATAATTTGCGTGATACAAGTCACGTATACATCTTCATTTGACCTCTTCGTCCCGCTATTGTTGGACCTGGGCATGAGACTGGTAGTAGAATGGGTTTTTTTTAAAGTCCCAACAATTTGTGAACAAACGGAACCACAATTCTTCTAAAATGAACTTAGAAAATCTTCCTCTTATGAGCTAGCATGCATTGGATTAATTTATTCAGATTGTCTATATTTATAAACTCGACATACTTATTTTATGACTGTGATTAGGAGTTGTTTTGTTGTTTACACGAGATGACCAATCCAAGGCTAGAGATTGCAGCGCCAGCCTACCTTACCTCATCCCATGTGAAAGAAGCGGGTCTTTGATTTTGCAAACAATTTTATGTGGTTTTTAATTTATATTCCCCTGCGTACAAATTATTTTTCGTAGACAATATACAATGATTAGTTTTATATTTAGTACAAAATTGCAAGTTTAGTAATTATTTTTCTTTTTCACTTTTTTCCGTTTTGGTGGCTGGCAGAGAACAGAAGAAGTTTAGATTTTATTTTTGACCCGTATATCAGCCAAAGCGCATTTCTTTAGGGCCTTATCTTGAGCCACCTACTAAAAGTGAATGAAACTATATCAATTGTGGAGAACCGCTCAGCCAATTGAAGTCCCAGTACACCGTGATATATATGGAAAAATAATTTTCAATTCAATTATTTAAAAGACAGATTCAAAATTTAAGTTTAGAAAAACTTTCCACATTTGTGTTCAATTTCTTCAAAAATATCGAACAGGTGGCATGTCAGATCTCCAAAAATAGTGTTATTTGAATGATCCGACTCAGATGTAGGAATATGTGTCAGAGGTATAAAACATTATGTTTTTATTGAAGTTGTTAATTTTTTGAAAAATTGTTTCAGGCAAAAACAAAAAAGTTGTAGGGGTTGATTATTGGAAGTGTGAGGAGTAAAGAGATGAGGAAGTTTTGTGGCAAACACAACATCTTTGTGAGATGTTAGAGCTTGTTACAATTGATAAAATTATGAAGGCCTTTGATAGGCTTTCAAGAATGATGTTAAGTTGCGATTTGTCCTCAAGTTTGTAGCGTGCCCACCAATATTCCTCAAGGCTTAGAAACTACCATTTCGTGTTCAAGTATGTATTTGAATGTTATTGTAAGTTTCGTTGTCATCTCTACTTTTGCTCTAAAGTATGGTTGATTTTTGAAATTTTCACATTTGTTCGAGTCTCAATGTGAATTATCAGACATCAATGGTTAAAAATTAAATAAAAATGTTGTTACTTTTCTTTTATATGTAGCTGTGTATGTGCCTTGACTTGATTTTGAGTGAAAAATTAGACTTCAAAGTTTCATATTATAAGTGGGTCATTCTATTCCCATTTTATGTTCCTTATTTGAAGAGATATTCATACCCATTTTTATGACGTCGTTGATTCGTTTACAGTGGGGAACAAAGGAGACTTCGGTTGGAAGAAGGTAACTAATATGAAAATAATATAATTTTACTCTATTGATCGGGGGGGGGGATGGCGATTCCAAATAATCGTCGAGTTGATCGACAATTGTAAGATCGATCTAAAAATCAACCCGCTTGCCACCAACACATCAGCAATAACACTTATGAAATCTCAGGAGTGAAGACCTAACCTTCTCATCAAATCTAGGTGCATATTTTCTGTTGGCCTTCGAAAAATCTTTTTGGTGTTGTTATACAACATTCGATTGTACCTTAATGGATGAGGCTAGATACAGCAAGGAGGGTTAGGTTCATGAAAAAAAACTTACTTAATCCACCTTACTGTGATTAAGAAAAGATTATTTTTTTAAAACAACTTGGAAAAACTGCACTGGATATTAACTGAATCAATAATAGTATATGACCTTTAATTGTATCCTACATGATTTTATTTACTTGTTCATGTGGTAAGGTTATGAACTCTTAATCAACGCATTAGATTTGATAATACTATTTTTTACATACTCTAAAACGAGAGAATTATGAGTGAAATTGACTTGGGGAAGCCAAGTTACCCAAGGTTTACCATTCTGAATGATTGAGAGGAATTCCGATTTTAAATGAGTGATCTCATCTTACTATTCCATGTAAAAAACATTCTAAAGTAGCGTAAGAGGAGACTAATCATTATAGGTAATCCACCTCAAGTATTAATTATAAAGATTATGATAAACACTTAGATCATTGTGTTCATCATTTTCATTCAAAATTCTTCCTCATTTAGAAATATATAAAAATCGGATATTGTCAAATTTAGATGTGGTTGATGGAGTGGAGAGTGTTCATTAACATACACATGACCACTTACATAGAGTATACCAATTGAAAGGGTCGTCTATTATTAATTAAATAGTTATATTATGTAAATTTTCACAAATAATTTTTTCTTTCAGCGTAAGAAGGATTTAAAAGTGATTTTTTTGTTTTTATGAACCCTAACTTACTTGGGGTGTGTATTTAGCTACACCATCAAATCTCCAAGGTTGTATAATCACAACACGAAATAAGCATTTTAGGAAGGTGGGTAAATAGATTTAAAAAAAATAAACGATGAGAAGAGGAATTTGACGAGAAGAGTAGGTAGCTGCGCTGTCGGAGTTTTTTTAAGCAAGTGTTTACTATTGATGGAGTGTTTTTGTAGCGGGCTGATCTTTTAGATCAGTTTAAAACTTGTCGTTCAACTCGAATTGCTTTAATGATTATTTATTTGGGAATCTCCAGCGCATCAATCGAGTCATTATAGTTCATTATTATTATTAGTATTTTGTACCTTGCTCTGCACCGAAGTCTCTTTTGGTCCCCGATGTAATAATTGCCAAATTAGACCGACGTCATTACTAACGACTGTCTCCTTTGATTGATGATGATAATTAATTATATAATTTCTTCTTCATATGGACTTTCATTAATTCAATAACATGTCTAAGCAATCAATACAACAAATTAATTAAGTATGAAACATTAACTGCAGCTAATCTTACTACTAATTATAGAACTAATGAAACAATTTTTTTAAAAAAATTGGTTGAGTTTAGTTATAGAAAATAAATATGACTGGGTGTGGCGACTAAAAAAAATAACAACTATGTACAAAAAAAGCTTCCACAAATATATGCTATGTTAAGTCACACTTGAGTTATATTTCAAAATGGCTATTACAGACGCCTACCAAAAAGGTTTTTCCTATTAGTTCCAACCTCATAGCCACTAAAGAAAGGATGTTCAGTAGGACTTTTATGTCAGCAGATGATTAATACTTCAATGCAGCTCGAATTGCACTAAATCTTGAGATTTGTGGCAACTTATTACGCACAGGTACTGGTACATAATTTATTTCTACAATTTGTTGCCACAAAAAGTATCTTTTCATTGTAATTCAAGGGGGGGGAAGGAAAAACATAAGAAAACTATCCTTAAACTAGTATAACTATAACAAGTTGTATTTATTACTAAGGAAAAACTCCAAGAAATATACAATTCACAATATTTCCATTATTTCATATTCATTATTCAATTGTCATTTATGCATTACACAAATGAAAAAAGGAAAATTAAAAAATTAACATAATGTGTCTTCAAGCTCCCCTCCTTGTCATGCGTTTTGGGCATTACCGCAGAACCTTTCCTATTAGGAAAAAATAACAAGATCACTTTATGTTATCACACTTGCTGGTGGTCCAAAAAGGTCAAGTTCACAAATCATTATTCTATATTATAAGTTTGTTTCTAATTGTTCACAAAAAATTTATGAAACAAGCTAGTTCCATGAAGAGAGGAAACATGAAGAAGTGCATCTGGGGATAGCTCAAGGGATGTATTACATTAGAAACAACAATGTGGCCACTTGTTCTCAAAAGTCGCTCCAGTTTATAAAAAGTAGCAATTTACGATACAAGAGTGTTATTTTTTTTTTTTTTCCTGTTGAATTTCTGACATTATAGAATCCACAACTTTTAATTTCTTTGTCCACTTCTAATCTAATCTAATGTGTTCTTGAGAGTTACTATCCATTCTATTGAAAAGTTGTCCGTGTCCTTGGACAACTTCAAAAATCCTCCATCTTAATTTTCATCTCAGCTTCCTACGTGTTCATGAATCAACATTAGTAGCAAACAAATTCATAGAAAACAAAATTCAGAATAAATATGATAAATTGCCTAAGCCAAAAATTGGAGTAGTTTTGAGAAGTATCTCTTGAAGGATGAGGGTTTAATACTGAATTATTGCCAATTACTAAACTAATTATCAAAAAAAAAAAAATTTGGTTTTTGTTTTTCTGTTGTTTCCCCACCCCCCAAAAAATATAACAAAATATCGTTAATTGTGGTAAAGTGTTTTGTCTCCATATTATATTTTTTTTCTAGCGACATATCATCATTCATAAGGCTAATTTTTCTTTGATTTTTCAAATTCGAATATTAATCACATCTAACTATGTGGCAGTGGTTTCTCCTAATTGTTCGAGTGATTTTAAAAACACAGTAAACACATCCAGTGGTTCTTCGACAACACAAACTAGACTAGCAACAACAAGGTATCACAGATCGATAAATGAACTGAATAAATGATTTTTTTTCTTAGGTTTTTAAGTTCATATAACAATTAGAGATGCTGATTTTATTTTATCAAATAAATTAAAAATCAAAAAAAAAATTATGCACATTACAACAAAAAAATATATTTATTTATTTCACACACTCATTTACAAGCCTTAGAATGAAAGGTAAGTAAAAGGGAGGGTTATGACCTTCTCCGAGGACAACAAAACAGTTTGAATCTCGAATTTTCCCATTGAAAAAGATTGTTCAACAGAGGGAGACAACTATGGCGATGGCAGAAGGTCTCGCGGTCTTTGCCGACGTCTAGATGGGGTGGCGATTATGTGGTTCAAAGTTGATGAATGATGAATGAAAATGTTTTGTTGGGAAAGGGGATTGGGGTCTTTAGTTGGATTATTTGGGTTATGGTTAGGGTTTTTGTTTTTTTTAAGAATTGATGCATGTATTTTTTAAAAGGGAAAATAGCAAACTCATCATAAACATTAAATAGATTATTAAAAATATTTATACTTTAAAATAATTATTAAAATGGCGTGTCTCAATAATAAATTAGAAAATTAAATTGATATATAAGAAAAATAATTTGCTTTCCTTATTTCTCAAAGCAGTCTCGTATTGAACCATAGTTCTTCCACTATCAATTAAAAAAGAAAACGCATACCCAGTCACCTTCTTTTTAGTTTACATCAAAATAATCTTTATCTTCTTTCTGTCTTCACCATTGTATCTCCTATTCTGTTAAATATAAACTCTTCAAATTTCATTGACACTTTATTTAAGAAATAATAATTATTCAAAAAAATTTCACCATTGATAAAGTAAATTCAAGATACCAAGTATTTTTTGGAAATTTCTTTTGATATTTTTTCATATTCACCAAGTTTATTTGTTTCGACTTTAGTCTTTTAATCAAGTATTGTTGATTTTTTTGTGAGTTTGTTTTCATGATTCACCAAGTTTTTGTGTGATTTTCCTCGGTTATGATTTCAACTTTTCTGGTACATTCTCACTTCAATCTGCTAAACAGGCCAACCGAAATTTATGAAGAATTAGGGCGTTATTTTTATTCGATGATAGGTTTCTCACAATCAGTCTAATTACAGAAATACAAACTGATCATAATTTTCTCTAGATTTTTTGTTCATCTGTATCCCTAGAAACTTAGAACACACTCTTTGAGAAATTTTGATAAGAAATATTAATGTTAAAGAGTTTTTTTTTCTTTTTTTTTTTTTTTAAAGAAGGAATTTCGACAACTAGAAAAGAAAATTTGAAAAACTAGTAGAGAAAATAGGAACAGAAATAAATTAATAAATTAGAAACAATATACGAAAATTATTTTTAATGACGAAAATCGAGCCCACTGAATGAATATTTGCCCCTTTAAAGGAAAATCATTTCCCTATTCAAAGGACCTGAGGTTAGGTTAATGAAATACATCCTCCCACAGATAGAAAAATCTTACTCACCGGTAATCGGACCTATATGACGGTATCAGTGAAACAACTCAATGGCCATAAAGTAAAACTTAGAATAAAGATTTTCGTAGTTAGTGTAGAAGAAGTCCTGATAATTTCGTTGTAATGAAAATGAAAGAAAAAAATGCCTCTCAATTATAGGAAAACAAAGGGTAGATGCTTAAAGAAGATTCTTATTGTTCCTTACCGAAAAGGTCACAAACCTTCAGAAAGGTCACATATTCGGAAAAATCACCACCTTTATAAAAAGTCAAACTTTCTAACACTCACAAATTTAATTAGGTAGGAATAAGTCTAAAGAAACTTAACTAGAATATCATTTGGAAGAAAAAGGGGGAAAAAAAATCTAGAAAAATTTTCCAGTTAAGAAAGTGAGTTTGGTTCATTTCCTTTCCCAACGTCATAACTCCTAACTCAGTGGATTTAGAGGTAGTTAGTTTTTGATTTATAGTTGGAAATATTCCTGGGAGATATTCTTTCCAACGGCAAAAATGGCGCAATGTTTTGAATCGTCGAGGGAGTTTTAGTAAGCGGGAGTTAAGTATTGCCTATCGGAAGTGGGGTTGTTGAAGTAAGGGGAACGTACCAATCCAATTTAGGGCACTAGTCTTTGTCAAATCAATCATTTCATTCGGATTTTATTGGGCTAAGATCACACAAGTTTTAGTTAGATTAGAAAATCAAAATTCATGCTTAGGCGTGGAGAAGAGAGGAAAAGAAGACGGAAAGGGGAGAAAAAAGAAAGTCAAGGAGAATTTCACCAGGAAACGCCATGTTGCAAGTGGTATTAGTTGGGGGTGGTCTCTATAAGGTATAAGTGAGATTTCTTGTGTTGGGTAGTTTCATCCACACCCCACTTGTTTTCAATTTCAGTCTTTTAGAATTGTTTATTGATTAAAAAAGTGGTCGTGAAGAATCTTGTCGACTTCCTATTGATAAGGTGTTTTGAATGCCATTTATGTTTGACTTGTTAATTCTGATGTGTGTTCGAGTTAGATCTATTGGGTATTGAGATATAATGATCCTAAGGGTTTGGAAAAAAAAGAATATATACGAGGTATTTAGGTTTAAGGGGGGTTGTAGCGGTGTGATGTGATGAAACTCGGAGGAGAAAGTCGTCAGCCACACCTGGGCAGCACCAAGCGACGTCGCGCCCCCCAATTGCGCCAGAGGCAGAGGGGACGGGGACGACCCCTCCACAGTGCGCAGATGAATCCTCTCTAATGATTGGGTGGCGCAGTGCCCCGGATGTGCCCGAAATCTATATTTTCGCTACTAGTTTTCATAGTTTTTTAGTTTAACCTATTTGTCCTTTCTAAGGTGGTATTAACAACTTTTAGTGATTCTAATGCCTTTTCAAATAGATTTTTTAACACCTAGGCCTCACCAAACCACACAAAATCATAACCTTGCATTATATTTCAAATCAAGGAAGGAAAGCTAAGATCAAGGTTCAAAGATCAAAGAAGTTTACACGTCAAGTCCAAAGTGTTTTTAAAAAGAAAGAAAGTACAAAACAAAGTTCTTAAAGGTTTTTAAGAATTATTTAATTTAAAAAAAAACGAGTTTTAAGAGTGTTTTTTTTTACGACTAAAGTTTCAAGTAAGTAAAGAGTCAGAGTTGCAGTTCTTCCTTCTATGAAAATTATAAGGGGATGGGATTAAAGTATTCCCTAAGTTGATTTTTAAGACTCAAGTTTGCAAGTAAGTTAAAGAGTAAAAAGTTTGAGTTCATTTTCGCAAAATCTATAAGATAATAAGTATTCATTTAGGAGTTTATAAATGTTTCACATGAAGAAGAAAAGAGGAAGGGAAACTATAAGATTTCTAAAAAGAGTTTTTTGAGCGAGAAAGGGGAACATTGATTACAAGAAGCTTTCTTTCTAAAACCTAAGTGTTGAGCAATATCCAAACCCAAGAGGAAGTTTGTTTTTTAAAAAACCATTTAAGCTAAAAGTATATTTGGGAGTAGTATTGAGCTTTTAATGTTTAATGTGAATGAGGAGTTCATTTACTAAGTCAAGCTATCCTATCAAAAAAACCATTTATAGCCTCATGGGTATTAACGAGTCATACTTTAATGATCCATAACCTTTAAGCAGGGATCCACTAAGTTAATTATTCTATGCGACGGCCAAAGTATAAAAAAAAAAAACAAAAAGGACAGTTTGACAGCATGAGCAAGACGATGTTTAACCATTAGTCTCATAGTGGTGGTTGTAAATTAGAGGAATCTCCCACAGATAAGTAAAGTTGAGTTGTTTTTGCATTTCTTTACAAACTAAGTTTATATGTTTTCACAAGATTTTTTTATTGAATTATGTCTTGTTACGGGTATTAAGTAAGTATTATGAGTTGAGCAGAGCCAAGGTAAGTGTCCCCTCTTATTCTTTTTTCAAGCTTAAGTTGGTTGTTAGCACATTCCCAACTCAATACTCGGACATGTCAATGTACTTTATGTCAGTTGGCTGTATTGGTTATCATATACAAACGATTATGTAACCAGGATCAGCATATCAATCGCCTCGTGTTGATCCAACTAAGCACTGGAGTCAGTGGTGAGCCGGCCTTGCATTCTGGAGGACACATTATTGATGCACTAAGTCTTCTTATTATAGGAATTGTTGTAAGGTGGTTCCAACATCATTACTTAGTATTAAGAGGCAATCATATACTGTTAGACAGTCAAACCAATTTTTAGTTTTGAGTCGCTTCTTTGTATTGCCTGATCTTTTGTATATGAGGGACTTGAGGGCCCCTGGCCAAGTCATTTAATTCAAGGATATTTTAAGAGAATGTTTTTCTGTTATTGAGTTAAGTCTTACCGCTGAATAATGTTTTTAATTCATACAAAGGGGGGTACGCTAAAGGCCAGCAACGGTTTCATTAGGTGCGGTTTTATGTCCAGCGTGTGTGGTAGTGGGTTACAGCGGGGCCGTGAATATGTTTATAAAAATCACAAATTGTCAGTCAAGTCACAATTCTTCATAAAAGTACAATGTCCATCCAAAGGAAAACTATTCATAAAAGTCGCAACACCTCTTCATTTCCATCACACTTTAAAAGACCCAACCATCCCCCGTATGAATGATGAAGCTCAAGAAAAAGAAATGACAAGATATTACCTTTACAAGGGCAAGAAGAATTAATTGTATTGAGATAAGTAGGTTCACCTAAGGACTTTCCGTAGCTAGTAAAACCATATGTCCAAATATTCTAAAAATAAACATATATTGTATACAAAATAAATGCAAACCAGCTTGGGAATATGTTCACAGTTGAGAGGCATTTTTTTAACTTTTCCATTACTTTTGGATTTTTTCCATGTCCCCGGAGTGTTCCGTAACCACATTGTTTTTTAGTCCTTTTCCACGGTTGAATCTTCTCCAGCCAGAGTTTTTGTCATATGCTCAGTTCCCCAGAAACGGAGTCTATTAAAATGTGTTCTTATTTTTCAAAAATAAAACTACAAATTAATATTTAAAGTTCCAATCAATTTATGGAGTACTTCACTAAATGTGTTGTTGTCCATAAATTATAAAAAACAAAAATTATTTTGAAGTTTCCAAGTTATGAGTATTCATAAAAAACGTGTTTGTTTTCCATAACAAAAAAACCACCAAAAAAATTTGAAGTTTTACTAATTATGAAATATTTCCTAAAATGTTGTTTTTTTTTTTTCATAACATAGAACTCCAAATAAATTTGAAGTTCTAATAGTTCCCTTTCATAAAAAGCCACCAGTGTACTTGTTATCTTAATTCTTCCCCACGTATTTTCTTTTCGATTACAAACTCACAAACAGTTTAGGGTTTGTGTAATAATAAAATAAACTTGACATAAACTGACATAGGGTTAAGTACACATTAGTTAAAAGAAAAAAAAAAAAAATAAAATCTTGATGTTCTCTCAAAAATTGCAATAGTTCCATCAGGGTTTGTATCCGCATGTTTTTTTACAAGGTTTTTACAAGAACTCTATTGGTTAGCGTTTGGACAATTGTTTCTTCTTGGTCTTCTTCTTTGCCCGATTTGACCCATTAACTTAATTTTTTTAGTCTACTTTTAATAAAACGATTTTTGTGTTTTGGTTATATTAGAACCAATGATGAAGGAACCAAATACCGGGGTAGAAGGGTTAGAATATGGGAGGACTGTTACCAAGGTTCCCACTCCAAATATTATCATCCTTCGACACCTATGCTATATGAGAAACTGAGAACCCTATCACAGCGTTTATTCAATTGTTTAAGAGAGTTTAGTTTTGAAGATCAACAACAGTTATACTGAAAAAATAATTCCGGTAAGTTGCTATAAGTTGCTAACATCACGACTAGTACTGAGGATGTCAGAGGTTATGTGTGGATGGTGGAAATTACAAATGATCACTATGGCGATGGTTAGAATTATGTGTTAGCTTTGAAGAATAGAATTCATGATCAGTGGCTGGAATGGTGCAGCTAGGAATCACTATAGAGTTGCTAGAAAAGCAGAGGTGGAAGATGCTGGATGAAATAGCAACGATGAGTGTTTGGGATGTCTAGTGGGTTAGGGGAGGAAACTGAGTATTGTGGTTTCCTTGGCTCTCATATTTTCAGTCAGTGTTATAACAAAGTGGGTTACAGGGTTACGAAGCCATTATTGTCCGCTTTGCCGCTTTGAGCTTGCCAAATGATTAGATTAAAACTACCTAAGATCAACAATGTAAACCAAAAAATTTGGTAGTTGATTATTTACAAGGTTAGGTGTTCTTTCTGGTAAGTATATGCCAATACTACACTGAACCAAAATTTTTGGTGTATGTATTGTTTTGTTGTGTATCGTTGTATTGTGTTTATGAATATTTGTTGCATGATATGGTTATGTTTTTTTGAATGGCATTTCAAATTGGTAATTACTTAATGGTTGGATCTATTATGAAGTGTATAATTATTAGTTATTCACCTTCTTTTACATTAGTGTTCTAGTTCTTTTTATGTGGAGTATATATAAGTTCCTTGTTAAATTTAGTATTGTTTTTATTGTATGGTCATCATTTAATTACATCACTATAATGTCGCTTCTAATTATCGGAGAAAGTCCTATATAAAAAAATATTACTTTTTGATACATCAAACCCAAATAGTAAGATAAAGAATCAAAAGTAGTATAATTTAAAAAGAAAAAAGAAAAAATCGAAAAAATGAATAAATATGTCTTATTGTATAGTTATCGATTTATAACCTAGTTCAAAATCAAAATCGTGAAAAATTAAATGAATGAATAATATCGAAAGGGGAAGGGGAAACCTACCCTGCCTTAGACTATTAAACCAAAATAAAGTTAACAACCATGTAAAAGAAGTATTAACCATTAACTCTAAAAAACTTTGGGCTTCCCCTGAAATCTATAAATATGGTTTTAGAGGGTTCTAAATGAGTCCATTTAATGAATTTGTTAGGCGGTCAAAATAGTCCAATGGATGAGTTGATAAATTGACACTTATTTGACCCTTCCTAAATCTTCTAATTGGACTATAAGCCTAGTTGGCTGAATCTGTTACCACGAGATGTTTTTGTTTATATATTGCTTGGTGTAAGAGATGTCATTTACCTTTATTTGGTGGTGGTGTTGGTATTCACCAAGAAGCTCTTGTGATGTGGTGTGTGTGTTGATAGATTAGGGGGAAGGTGATAGGGGGATATGGGCCAATCAGTTGTAGCAAACAATTAAACATGGTTTTATAGTTTTTGATTCTTGACTATTGTACAAAGAAGCACCAGACAAACACCAGAACAAAGCTAATAAGTTTTGATCAACATAATAATGCAATTTACAATATTACAACACGAAAATAAAAGAACGGATTTTAGATATAAGGGGAAAACGGATATGCGGTACTAAGAGGGGGAGTGGGGATGAGTGTGGGTGGGATGAGAGGGGCACAATTCTTCGCCTAAGCACAATGATTGAATTCAGATAAAGCTATTTTACTGTCCCAAATCTTTATTTATCAACCGGATCCCACCCATCGGCCACTTTAATCGGTGTTGGGCTCTTTGCCAATAAGTCTAGACCCATTCATTAATATCAGTTTACTTTGTATGAGGGTCTTTGAGGTGTCTTTGAGGGTGTGTGTAACAACTCAAGTTACCACCTCAAGAGGATTGTATATCTTCTAATAGATGAAGAATATGAAATACAATAGAGAAAAATGGAAAATGGGAAGGACTAACGTCTTACAACGAAACAAAACAAAAGATAACCGAACAAAAAGCGGATAAAAAAAAATATAGAAGCTAGACAGAGAGATGGGAAAAGTTAGACTACAAAGGAGAAGGAGAGATGAGAGGGAAAACACTCTTTCTTCACAATGAATAATCCCATAACTCACAATCACTATCATTGTAGGAAACGTTTCATTTCCAATTACTCAACCTTGGTCCCAAATTAACACTTGGCCCTTATTGCTGTTCTCGGGCCCAATATCTTTCCGTCCAATAACTAATTGCGTGACTTGGTATTCATATTTGGTCGTTACTTTGGTCATAAACAATTTACTCCCGTCCGCAATAAGAACCTTTTCCTCAAGGTTCGAGTAGGTTCGTAGAGCCCATGACACAGTTAATATATATTTATAATATTGAATCTTTCAAAGGGTGACTTTAGTGTGTTGTGGAGAGGTTTGCAATCTTGGATGCAACAGTGTGAAACAGTGGTGCGAAGTTGAAAAAGTTGATGCGAAGTTGAAACAAAAACCAACAGCCAACTTGCAGAAATTGAGGGAAACAATTCATTCCTTTAGAAGCAATTCCATATACCAAGAATCATAACAGAATGCCACAAATTCTAAAAGTGTCAGCTGCGCTCTTCGAAGCCAAAACAATTTTTCCTTAACTTTTCATATGAAAAGCGTATGAGCATCAGTAACACAGCTTTTCATCGCAATGAGATTGTCGGAGAAGGAGAATTGATTCAGGAAAACAGAGAAGGGAGGAAAAACAACGATTGATCTGCCCTCAAGTATTAGACAAGGAAACCAAGATCTTTGAAGAGAGATGGATCCCAGGATGTCCATCAAAGGTTTTCTAAGCCTTTGCGAGCTGCTGAGTTGCTGTGTACAGTGCACTCTTCATCACATCATGTACCACGATATGGGCAAGATAATACATAAGAAGGTGTCGTTATAACATTCCCAACATACTCAAGAAGATAATGTTTTACCGTCATCTAGCATTGGACTTGTGAACAACCATAAACATCAACAATGGAAGATTTTTCACCAATCAAGCTCACTTTCCATCCACTTATAGAAAACTCCAATGTAATTTTGCTACAATTTTTGTAGTGACCCATGAATTATAGTGAGAGGAAAGAAAATGGGAGGGCATACACTCAATACTTTTATCAGCAGGAGCCAAGATGTCATGGCATTATCCAATATAAGGAATTCATCAGCACCATATCCAACTAGAATTACTCAAATTCAAGGTAGGACCTTATGCAAACTAGATGGTTACACCATAGTGCCCAAAGCGAACCATTGATCTTTTCAAGCGTAGAGAAATTATTGCAACTCCTGCCTCAATCAAGTTTGTCCATAGACTTTAAGGCAAGCCTGTATTGCAAGCCAATACAAACAAGTGTGTAATGTTAACTTTGTCCCATTTGGTGCCAATTTCAGTGCATAGCTAGCCTGCTCACTTTGTTTCTATCGTAAAGAGAAATCACTCCTATTGGAGTTGTGCTATAGTCGTTTGTGGAATCGAAAATAACTTGGGGACATTATAAGATCTATAGGTGCAATTGTTGTTGTTGTATCTCCTACGATGTAACTCTTGGGGACACTATCATCAAACATAGGATTTCACCTCGGAAATGTATGAAAATCATGCACTTTTGATTCGGCCAATACACAATACAGCTTCTCGTTTTTTTTTCTACAACAAGCCCACATAGCAACAATTTTGAAACTCCAAAAAATTAATGATCGTAAGTAATACGGTCAATGGAAGAAACAGATAGCAAAATGGGAAGAAATGCCATTGACCACTTTGGTCCGGGATCCCACCACTGAGTCATGTAGAGTTAGCATAAGCAATTGAAGCCAAGTACACCAGCCAGAGCCCAATAATAGTAGTGGCTTCGTGTCACGTTAAACAATGGATCCATACACAAAGATTTGTTGCATTTCGAGAACAATGACTAGATTATCAAGATTTTTTTAAACGAAAAAAAATGACACAAAAATTGTTAAAATTGGAACAGAGTAAAGTTTCCACAAAGGGATCAATCATTTTGAAGGCATGGGGTACTTATTGAAAGCTTCTCTATATCCGGAATTTGTTGTTCCTTGATAAGTTCTCAATAGTTTAGGCGTCCAAGAAAGAAAAAATCACAAGATTTTACTGTCGTCAAAGGTTTCCACATTAATTTTTATTTTATTTAGAGCCCAAACCAGAGAAAGGAAAGCAAGAGCCAGTTAACATACCTCTTGACATATATTTTTTTGAGAAACATTCTGATGTTTAGGGCTTCACTGTGCTGAGGGTCTGATTGCTGCTCATCACGCATTTTGTGGAATTCGAGGTTGTCCACCTCTACGACTACTATGGGGGCAAAACTAGGAAAAAATTTCCTCGAAACACCTTAGGTGACTGACATCAGATTCAAGCTAGGAGGTAGGGAAGCTTCCCCAACCTTCTTTGGTGAAACTGAAAACTCTTGTTTAGACATTTCATCGAACATTATGCTCCCACATAACCTGAAAGGTCATGGATTTAAAAAGTGTCCGGAGGTCCTCATTATCCACAGGGCTTAGTTTTTGGACCAAGGAGAAGACAACAAGAAATCTCTTTGTGAATGAAGGATTGTAGCAGCCACTTGTTGTGTTAGGCAGGCAACTTAAACTTAATTTATCACATTAATCCTTCTTAGAAATAACTGAATATTGTTCGCAATCTTCTGAAGTAAAAGCTTAAAATATTGGAAAAAATTCGAGGTTGTCTCTCACAAGAGGCTTTGCTAAACATTATTGCGGAAAACACGCAAGGCTAATTCTCCTGAAATGGGTTTTCCTCCATTCAAATGGTTTGTTTGCCGATAGATGCGAACCATTCGAGGGCCCGGCCTCGCCCATCGATGATATAAGGAAGAGAGCCATATCGTCAGATGGAAAAGTGAAAGTGTTGAAGTATGTTCTGTCCTATGAATCTAGTCATTCCGGATTACCGTCACCAATAAATCGATCTAATACCGCACTACCATTTTAGTACGTCAATGAAAGACAATATGGTAATAAATCACGTTACCACAAAAGAGGATATATATTATAAATATATGAAAGAACCTGATGAAAAATTACAATAAGAGAAATAGAAATGACAAACTTACCATACAATGATGAAAAACTGAGTTGTTAGAGTAAGGATAACCTAACTAAAAGAAGATCAGAATAAAGAAAATTATATGCTAGAATGGAAAGAGATTGTGGGAAGCTAGACTAAGAAGGGAGATGACACATGAAACCGACTCCTGTCGTCACCAATTTGCATCATAATCTCTAAATAACATATCACCATCCTTTTTAAGAAAAACAATTTCATTGCCACACTACTCAACCGGCCGGGGTTCCAAGGTTTCCACCAACTGAAACTAGACCTATTGCTGTTCTCGGTCAAATTAGATCTTCCATCCCAATAATACTCTTTTACTTGATATTGGTAATTTAATGGGTGGACTTGGTTTCATTGGGACTTGGTTCATAACAGGTTGCACTAGTGTGTGTCATGTATTCAATTAGGAAAGCAATAAGGTGGCATTTAGAAGAGTGGTTTTTGGGGGCGTACAAAATAATTATTAACCAAAAATAATTAAAGTAGAAAAGCTGGGAAAAAAAATCCTGTGAGTTTCTAGTAGATGTTCTTGTTCATGGTAGGGTTATCATAGTTTGTGTAGGCATTGGTGGAATGTCAAATGCACTTCCCTATGCTTTTTTTTTTTACGTTGTTGTTTATCATCACATACTTTATGTTTGGCGGGACCCAAAAAGAAAGAGTAGAAAGAGTTGCGAAAAATATTAAAATTATTATATAAGAGAAAGAATTCAATAAGTTCAATTTATAAACAAAATTACTCAGAAGTAGTAGTTAGAACGAACCAATGACTAAAGCAAGCATTTCTAACCAACAGTTTGTGATGTGTTACTATTTGGTGTTCATAGCATTTTCTAACAGAATTGCCAAAATTTGGAACTACGATGTCTGCCAAAAAACAACTGGATCATTGAAGAAGGCCACAACGGGGAGGGAGGTTAGCAACTTTCAGTCAAGCTGAACAGTTCAAGCATTGATGACATATGTTTCTAGAGGTTTCGATGACCGCATTCCTATTATTTACAATTCTGCATTTTTAGGAAGTGTGAGTTACACTCCTGAAGATTTTAAATTAATAAAAACCCGGGAAGATCCTTAATGACATTAAAGGAAGTTTTTCGAAGTCCATGCCTCTTCTTGTTCGAATGTTGTGATTACAAAGCAAGCTCTCTAGAACATATTGGCACTTTGTCGTCACCTTCTTTTGCTGATGCTCTAAGTAGTATTGCTGGTCGGTTGTTTCAGTAGTCAATATCTTTTATCGCATCCTTTCCATTTGAATTTGTTGGTGGTGGTTTTGGACCCATTAACTTAGTTTGTGCCCTTCCGGATTCCTTGATGTTCATGGTTTTCATGGTTAGCCGAAGTAGTATTGACCACTAAGGCCGTATATTAAAGCCAATTCACTAAAATAATATGCTTTTTTTAATTTACAAAAGTAGTAAAAAAGTAGTAAAACATATTCCAATAACGTTTTAGTTGGGTTTTTTAGGGTTTAGGGTTTATATTTTATTTTTAAAAGCTGGACCAGCGGTTAGATTGAGATTGGTACACTAGTAAACAGTTTTACTCATTAAACGTTAGTGTGAGTAACATTTATTCTTATAGGTACTCCCATTAACGTTTTATGAATTGAAATATTTCCCAAATAATGCTCTTTTCCATAAATAAAAACTACAAATGTATTTGAGTTTCCAATTTATGGAAGTATAGGTAAAACGTAGGGGTGTTGTTTTGTTAATTGTAAATTTCTTGTTTTAGTAATATCTTGAGGTGGGTTGTTGGGTGAGAGTTTCATTATATATTGCATTTTTGAAAAAAAAAAAAGTTCAAATTTGAAAGTTGAGATGCATTTAAATCTGTAGCCTACATTAAGGTAGTATGGATAATGGATACTCTAATTGCGGAAGTGTTTACATGTCAGAATGTTTTTTTTGTTGGGGAAAGAGTTTATTTATGATTGTATATGTAAATTAAACGTTCAACGGATATATTGGGCTATCTGTTGTAGTACATACTACAATTGTACGTGCTCATGTGGGATTTTTCGAGTATTTGGCAATTTAGTCGCTGATTTTTTAATTTCTTACTTGTTTCGAAGTTTTGTGACCTTAGAATTGCTTTACAGTGCATCATCATAAGCCATAGAAAATGTATAGTATCAAGTCGATCTTAGCATTAATTAAATAAATAGTAAGAATAAAACATTTTATTTGTGATGATGTCAGAGTTATAAGCCGGACGTTAATTCTACTCAAGTGCAAGTTATGTATTTTTTAACAAAGTCATAATATTACCTCCCAAAGTTTCAAAACTTGGTAAGCCTGTGTTGATGTACATGGTTTGTATTTGGTTTGCTCTGATAAAGATTGGATTGGGATTATGTAAATATTTGTTCTATATTATATTGAAAATTGTGCCCCTCTTCAATTCATCCTACCTGGACGATCTTGTTTTGTGTTGTAGACGGATGTTGTTGTTCGGTGTGCAAGCTTATACAGTCCTGTTTTGGTTGTCATCTCCATCAGATTCATTTAGTTTTTTGTTATCTCTACTTATTCTGAATGTAAGACATTGTGAATTGGTTGTTTGTTTATGTGTTTAGTTGACGAAATTGTATATTAGAATGGTATTATTTGATAGCACGGGAAGAAAACACATAAGTTAAGAGAATTACCTCGTCTCTTCTTCTACCACTCATAGGCCAGGAATTTTGGAAGACGTCTTAGTAAACAATGTTTTTAAGGGTGTTTGGCGTGTTGTTCTGTTGCGTCCTGTCCACAGTTAGGATTAGTTAATCCTTTTCTTTTTAACTTGTGATACGGAGGCTACATAAAGTTGTCCATGTGTGACCACTGTTTTTTTAAAGATAAATGATATGAGGGCGGGGGTCGGGGTTCAAAATAATCGTTCATTTCAACAACACTTGCAAGGTGAAGCCATCTTATGAGGGTCAGGTAGGAGTTGGAAGTTTTTAATTAATAAAGTATCAAATGATGAGGTAAAGTTAAAGAAACTTATTTGAAGTCGAAGTCACCATGGAAACCTAGTTTAGGCATTACATTTAGTAGTTTGGAGGGTTAGAGATATGTTCAATGCCGGACAAAAACTTTGTGTTATATTCAATTTTGTTTGTTAATGATAGTGTTACTTTCACAGCAACAAAGTATGTGTTAATTGGGGTGAAGAGGAGGAACACAAGTTTTTTACATAAGTTTTAAAATAAGCAGGATTAAAAAACAGCCCACATGGGAGTTCATAAGTTTAATCAAGTCGGATGATTAAATGAATCATGTGAGTGCTTTTTGTCTGCTGTACAAGGTTAGGAGTATACACCAGTGGCGGAGCCACATGCAGTTGCAGGGGTGTCGTCGGAAAAAAAAAATTGAAGGGGTGGGGTGTGTCGTCGTCGAACATTGAAAAATTGCATTCTGTAGCTAGAATTAAATTTAATTTATTTTTTTAGTATATCTTATATTAATATTTGACACTCCTGCACTTCTACCACGATTTTATTTTATTTATTTTGACATCCTTTGACCAAATTGAGCTTGCCACTGGTATAAGTGCTTTGTTGGATAAAATTGATGTTTTGTGTGTAAAATGATGTTGATGATGGAACCAAGATCACTAAAGATGTATTTTTCATTATGCAACTCTGGAGTTGAACATTGAAAAAACATGAATACAAGTATTAATAGGAGGTTGATATGTTTTCAAAAAATTGTCAGTCACCAAAACCGTAAAACAAGACATGATTAATTAAAGATTAACAAAAGAATTGGGTTCCACAACCATTTTAATGGCTCCTGGGGGGTTCTTCAAGATTCTGAAGGCAATTGAAGGCCCTCAGTTGGGCGTTGTTGTCTCGTTTGGATGTAGTTGATTAGTAATTTCGTAGGTGAGAGGAGTATGACCAGTCCGACGGGGATTCGGGAGGTAGTTTCGGTTAAATGAAGCAGGATTAGAAGGAAATATTAATGGTGAGAAAAAAATAATGAAGCAAAATTACGGGCGGTAATGAAGGGTGTGAATGATTAATTTTGTATGTTCATCTGTATTGAGCAGGGGTCGTTTAAGTCTCCTTGGTTCATACAGCAGATAGATGATTTGAGTCCACAACGGGCGTCCTGGTCAGCGACAAAGAGGAACAGTGCTCTTGTAAAAAAAGCTTCACAAAAAAACAGAGGATGGAATATAATATGAAACGCATGAAAGGTAACCATTTGAACAAAGTAAGCGTTCACACGGGCCACGTTACGTAACGGTGATTGAATAATGTATAACTAGATGAGCGGGGGTTTATTTCAAAATCCTGGGATCCATACAAATTCATTACATTGCGGTCCATTATAAAGCATTGGTGGGAGGCCGAAAGGAAAAGAAACGTAGAATAGGGACAAAGTCAGTGCTTGATTCATATAATAATGTTGGTAGGCGTTATGAGGAATGGTCGCTCTTGTTACAGAAAGGGTAAAATAAAAACAAAAAGCAGGCGATTCAAACACAAATCGGACTGTTCCAACTCAAAATGTTTGCAATATCTTTTTATATTCGCTAATTAGCCCCCGTCAAGCTAGGTTGATAGGAGAATTGTATTCTAGATTGGGATACAATTTATGAGCATGTTGAAAGCCTCCAACACTTTGGTGTGAGAAATCAGCAGGTTTCTCAGAGGAACATAAGTACTGGATGTTTACTAGACCATGTAGAATTTTCTCTCGAATGAAATGACAATCAATATCAATGTGCTTTGTTCTTTCATGAAATATCGGAATAGCTGCAATATCATGAAATATCGGAATAGCTGCAATATGAATGGTTGTCTTGCTGTTACAATGCAAAGAAACATGTAATGTCAAAGGGATGTCCAATGTTTTGAATAAACCTATGATCCAGGTGACCTCTCCTAGAGTAGATGCAAGACTATGATACTCTGCCTCAGCTGAACTTCTGGAAATAATAGATTGTTTCTTGGATTTCATACTTGATCAGATAACCAGTAATTGACTTTCTAGTATTGACGCAAGACCCTTAATCTGCATCATAATATCCCTAAAAAGAATCATGTGACTTTGCTGCCAAGAGTACTCCGTTCCCCAGTGACTCTTGACATAGTTTATTATTCTGGTGGCAGCATTCATGGTAAGAGTTTAGATCCTGAATAAATGGCTTAAATTTGAACTTCACTAGTAATATCAGCCTAATGAGTGTAAGATACAACAACCATCCAATCAATCTTTGATACTCACTAATATCCAATAAAAGTGAATCAAAATTATCTCCCACCAACTCATCAAGCTCAGGTGGGGTCAATTTCTAATTCAACTCCACAGTTGTAAGCCATGGGATTGGAACTTCCTAGGCCTAAATGTGAAATCAACTCTAAATCATATTTTCTCTGGTGCATCATTATACCTTCTGAGCTTCAGGCAAATTCAATGCTCAGTCCATGTTAGAACGGTCAAAGCAACCCATATCAATAAAAAATGGAAGAGAAGAGAAAAAACGAAAGAGGAGCCCGATCCAAATGAAAGGGTCAAAGCACCCATAAAAAATCTTATTTTTTTGAATTTCGTACAAAAACTAATTTGAGAAACAGCACATCAATTAATGTGTTGATATGTTTATTACACTTCCTTTTATTTAGAAAATTTTATCACGGTATTTCACATAAATAAAAAATTTCACCTTGAAAATATTTAACAAATTATAATTTTAAATTCAAATAATTAATCTCATATCATGTGCTTATCGTTTAAATCTTTTTTCTTATATTTTTGAATTTTCAATTTTGTTCTATTGTATTCAATATGGTACTAGAAAATATTTTCTTAAACACATTTTTATATATCTAAATCTAAAAAAAAAAAATGACATTTCTTTTGGAAGGAGGGGAACAGAATTTTGATTTTTTTTTAAAAGAAAATCTCTAATTTTCTAAGCAAGGGCACGGGAGGTGGGGTGGGTGGTTCAAGGGGAAGGGGGGGGGGCGGGAAATTCTATTTAAATATTATAGAGAAATTTAAAATGTCAAAATTCTTTTGGGGATGGAGTAGTAGGAATTTTTTTTTACAAAAAAATTATAAAAATCTCTAAATTTTTGTTAAGGAGATGAGGGGGTGGAGATAGGGTGGGTAGGTCAAGAAGGGCGGGGGTAAGATTCTTCAAGGGAAGTTCCAAAATAATATCTTTTTTGTTTTGTGGGGTGGTGGGGGGGGGGGGGGGGGGGTGTGAGGTAGAAAATTGTTTTAAATTTTATTTTTAATAAATAAAATCAAATTTTAGGATATTTAAGTTTAATTGCACTAATAATTTATTTCATTTTAAAATGAAAGGTTTTATCTATGTGCAAAATCTTTAAATTAAAAGAGTGTGTAGGTGACACACTAACATATATTAAGTAAGATGTTATCAGATGATGAGCGATAGTTTAAATATAAAATTCACACTCTTAATAATTTATCTAAAAAAAAAATTAGTTTAAATATGTTTTCTAAATTTTACCTATCAGATAATAAATTGCATCTAAAAAATAATGGACACACACTTACAATAATGTCTAATATATAATTTATAAAAATGGAGAATTTCCCCTAGTGGCATAGCCAAAAATTTTACGGAGGATATCCAATAATTGCATAATTAAATAAAATAATTTAACAAATAGTGTACTAAAATTTTTTAAATCAATCTATGAAACATTAATGGTTAATTAAATTAATTAGAAACTATGCCGAAAATTTAAAATCGAACTACCTAATATAAGTAATATTCAATTTATTTAATAACGAAGTGAATGAACATCAATGCTATATGGCAGCCACACTACGCCAGAAGTAGCATATCTAATCGTATAGATTAGGCCAAAGTTTCATATAAAACGGTCATCACACCTACAACATCTAACACATCATCTCGAAAACCACACAACACAAGGAAAAATACCTGGTGTTTAAACATAACACCTTACAAATTGAAACTTAAAATGGAAAAGAGAAAAAGGCTTCAATTGAGTACATATGCATGTGCACGGGAGGTTGTACGGTATATACAGGGTATAACAGATCGTACAATGAACCATGGTCAAGGGTGAATATGAAGGTCTTTTTTCAAAATGTCACAGGCGCTATGAAAAGGTCCGACGGACCCGTCACCTAACCTCTGAAATTGAACCCCTAAAACTCAGGAAGGTTCACATACACTTAGATGGTTGTGAAGCTTGTACGGGACCGTTGAAGTCCTATGAAAAGGACTTCATCAGGTTTTAAGGTTTGAATCAAGCAAATTATCAAATCTTTTAGGATAGAATAATGAATTTTTGGGTCCAGTAAACCATTAAATTAAATTTCTTTAGTCACTTGTGCCAACGTCACCCAAGTTTCTTGATTTTGAGTTTGTAGAATAAAGTTATGCCTGTTTTCTTTAGTTGGCCTTATCTGCACAGTCTAAGTTTCACGGACGATATTAGGCCATATGAACTTTTTCAAACACTGGTGGCGCTGGAGCTATAGCCCAGTGAGTTTTATTTTATGGGTCTTTTTTTCAAAATTATCCTTGTTGTAGAGGCTTCTAGATAGTAGAGTTGAAAGTCTCTTAGTATTTCCTTTGTTATGTGAGATGCTTTGCAAACTATTTTATTTATAACATTGATCACTTTCAGTCTTAAGTTGGGTCTACGTCATGCCCCGATCCCACATCCCTGGGAATCACTTGACACTCAAGAAAAAACCATTGTGGCCCTAAGTGAACCCTGGTTTGGCTTAATTACTTAAGCGGAAGACTTAACATACAAGAAATAATCTAAATTAACTTTGTGAAGGAACTTAGATTGTCTTAAAACAAAAATTTGAAACTAGCCAAATCAGAAATCAGTGTTCCAAACGTAAGAGGCTTTATAATAAGTATGACAAATGAATTACCTAACTAACTAACTGTCTGTATATGAAGCCTCTAAACAACTGAGATGGATGTCGATACAGGCCCACAACATCCTAATGAACTAATAATAAAACTGAAAGCAATAAACGGGATCCTCCGGAAGAAAGAAGACTCACCACAAGACTATGAGTGCTCAAAAGGATCAACGATGCGCTGGATGTTGATTTTGGTTACTTGTGTCTGCATCATAATAAGATTCATCCAAATAAGGCATCAATATATTGAATGTACGAGTATGCGAGGGAAAATCTAAAGTAATACATAAAGTTGAAAGTTACTGAAGAACATACTTGGCCCGACTCAACTCAACATAATTGAAATCATTTTAATATAAAACAGTTTAAAATAATTGCAGAATAAATAAAAGTTGTTTAAAACATGATATCAACTTTGTGCGTAAAGGCAAAGAATACATATAACTCTGAAATTACGTAAAATCAATAACTGTGTATATAAGATATAATGTCTTATGTGGAGTCTTCTAACCAACAACCATAACTAAGAAGCGAATGTGTATACAAACTTTTTTGCCTCAACGTTGACAAGTTTCCGATACCTTTGCAGAGGGTATAGATACGTGAGTTCTATACGTTAGTGATCCACTAGTTTATTCTAAAAAGCGCTAAAGGATTCATCTACAAAGTATGACTCTTTTCTACCCATAGTGGCTCCATGGTTTATGGAGGTTGTGAGTTTTCTCAACTATCCCCCATATCGGTGCTCAATACTACTCCCAAAATATGATACTAGCTCTTATGTTTAAAAACATACTTCTTTATGTGATTTGACATAGTTTCTAAAAAATCATAGTTGTAACAGAAGGCGGAGAAACAGATCGGGGCGTTGGGGGGATGGAATTCGGGCATTGGGAGGTGGTGTAGGGTTGAAAGGGAAAAATGGCGTGTGTGGGTGCGTAAGTGGGTTAAAAAGGAGTAATTGGGAGGGGGGGGGTGAATGATGGGGATGTTTGGCGGGGTTGGGTGCGACAAATAGGGGGTGTGAGGGATGGTTGTGTTGGGAAGGGGGATGAGTTAATGCAGTAAGGCGAAGGGGTTAGTGGGTTGGGGGTCTCGGAAGAGTTTTCGGGAGTGGTAGATAGTAAATGATGGATGTACATTTAGGGAGAGGTTGGAGGCAGGATCAACGGAGAGGGAGGTAGAGTGGGGGTGGGCAGGGGAGGCTAATCTTGGAATCAAAGTTTCCTCTCTGCTTCATTGTGAAGTATTTTACTCGTTTCTAAAAACTAATCAAAACAAATTGCTCTTTGTAAATCTCAAATTGTCTGGTCTTATTTAAATGTAAAACATTTAAACTCTTGGAAATACATAAGTCCTCCCCAGTACTTTTAAGAAAGAAAAAAATGGTCCCCCCCCCCAATCCTTACCTGAAATCTGAACTACACACTCAAATTTCACAGGTGCCCCATTACCCACATGAACTATATATTTACCTATTTCCTACACACCTAAGCGCTGACCTCAACACATAAACCAAATAAATCATCTTGTTGGATTTTTCACGCGCTGGGGCCGCTTCTCCTTAAACTACCCCTTTCTTGTTTTTCTCCCATCGCCTTGAAACTCCCATTTCTTGTTTTTCTCCCATTTCTTGTTTTCACCCATTTCCCTCCTAAACTATAATAGCAAAAGAATAGGCCAAAAACCATGTTTTTCTCCTGTTCTGAGCTAGTCCCTTTCTCCCATTTTAGGTAATCATCAAACTTCTTTGCATCATCGAACGCTTCTTGCGTCTTGTCAACTCCAATTTGTAGTTTATCAACTGATTTTTAAAAGGTAGTTCTGATCCCTTAATTTTCGAGGTTTGTTATGTATCCCGAGGGTTTTTTAATTGATTCGGTAATAGAGCAATATTGTGTGAAATCTTATATGTGGCTTTTAGCAATTCTAGTGTTTTAGGTGTTCATTGACACCAGATTATAACACATTTTTCATGTAATTTGATTTTCCCTTTCTCGTCTGAGTCACGTAATTTTGTACTATGTTCATCTTAGTATTATGTTCATCGAGTGTTGTATTTATGTTCTTCTTAGTATTATCCTCATAGAGAAGCTGCTAGTTTGCTATTGTATTGTATTTATGTTCATATATTATTTTCATAGAGATGTTAAGTAATATGTTGTGTTTTGTTTGTTTCCTACTGTGTTGTATACCGTTCGTTTTTAAATACTGTTATATTTTTTTGGATTGCCCTCAGATTAGATTAATTCTATAATTACTACTTTGTTTTTTATTGTCTTCAGGTAAGTGATGAGTGGGTTTACTTTGAATATGCTAAGGTGGTAACATGGTGGAGTGTTAGATTTAAGTCGTAGGGATCAAATATATAATAGTGGAAAATTTACATAATTTTTGATGTTGATGAGATAACTGTCATATTTTAGTTAAATGACTAATATTAGAGAATTGGATATACACAACTTCACCCTTTAGTATTAAAGCAGCCTTACTATATGACATTTTGGTAATTTGATATATGGCCATTGAAAGTGAGAACTTTAACCCTTTTTTGGGTATGTGAACACCATTTAAAATCTTGTGAGGACCCTCTTGCTACTTTGTCAAAACCTACAACCATCCTTTCACACTCAAACCTCCTTCGATTACCACACCTCCTTTCAATACTAGATCTGCAAGATGGTGTACTGATATAATAGTTGTTTGGTCCTTGGCGGACATGATTCTGAGAAGAAGAATAGAGGGTTCTGATTATTCAACTGATGGATCTTGTTGAGTCTAAAGTTGAATGGAGTTGGCGATGATAATGAGGAAGAGTATTGTAGTGATGGACCTGAGGAAGTTAGGGAGTTGATCGTTGAAAGAGAAGTTTTCAATGGAGGAAAAGAAGGGAAAGAGTAGAGGTAACATGAAGAAGCACCATAGGATAAGCTGGCTCAGATCGTCGGTTTGATGAAAGTAGAACAATAATTAGCCATGAAAGGAACCTAGGAGGTGAAAGCTTACTTTTAATGTTTTGATGAGGGTTAGTTTTTGATTTGCGAAAATGAGTTTTTGTATGATGATGAACATGAGTCCTGTAGCTCAACAAAGGTAAAGTTTTCAAGAAAGGAATTCAAAACCTCAAAAAATCATTCATGATCCTACTGCACAAAAAGTTGTGTGGCAGTTGGGCCAGGTGTTTTAAACAGATTTGAAAGAATTTAGACAAGCAGTAAACCAAAATATGCAGTTAGAGAGAGGTCCAATTGGAGAGTGGTTTGAATGCGCACAAAACAGTAATAAAAGAGTTAGAATATCCACAAAGATGGTATGAACCGTGGCTTTTGTATGGATGTCTTGACAAGACAACAAATAATTTCATGATAAAAACTTACAGTTAAAAGCATACTTGCAACAAGGCAACTGAAATTACTTGTGCAATGCATAGTTTTTATCTGAAGCCTTTGAAGAAAGAATAACTGAGCAACCAAACATAAGAGTCTTCAATTTGCAAGAGTTGATTAGGAAACAATTTAAACTTCATGTGGGCAAGAATACTATGAAAAGAGCAAGAGCTAAAGTGGTGAAAGATATAATGGGTGATCATGTTGTGGAATTTGGAAGGATACTTGAACACAAGTTTGAATTGTTAGAGGCCCACTCCGGGACCATTGTAGTGTTAAAAGTTGGTGAACCGAGGCCAAAGCATCTATGTCAGAGTTTTTTTACATTTGTTTGATGATTTAAAAAGCCATTGATACATTGTAGAAGGTGGTGGGCTTCATATGGGTTTGTTTCCTTAACGGGGTTTGTTTTAATCAGGCCACTGATAATTGTTGTGGCCAGAGATGTTTGCCACTTGCTTGGGGCCGTATTGAAAAGAAGAACAAACACACATGGCCCATTTTTTGTCCAGTGCATAAGGGAATGATTTGGGACTTGGAGATGGTGAATGTCTCACTTTTATTGAAGACATTCAAATGGTATGTGAACTTTATCTGTTAATTTTCAATTTATATATGTAATTAGTACTTAATCATCCATCTTTTCCATGGAATTGGTAGCAATTACAATGTACTACCTAATATAACCATAGAATATGTGCTAGGCACATACGAACTATTGTGCTAAGGTTTGGAGGGGTCCTTCAAGAAACAATTTTTGAAGATAGACAAGAGTACATGTGAGTCTCAATTAAGGAACAATATAGATACAATGAAGCTATTAGGTCTAGAAAATATGATGAATAACTTAATGTACTAAAATTTTGGTGCAAAGTTTACTTCAATACTGAAGGCGATTGTCCTATGTAGACAAAAACATATTTGAGTGTTTTAATTCATGGATCTTGTATGCTAGACCACAAGACCATAATTCTAATGCGTGAAGAAATAAGAAAAAGATGATGACAAGAAATAGGAATTTAAGGGAGTTTCCGAGTACTTGAAGTGTAATTTCTCTCCAATGTCTCTCTGAAGTTTTGAGGAGAACATTAGTAAGTCCTATGTTTGTAACCATTGCATAGACTGGAGCTGCCCTGAATTTGAAGTTAAAGAAGGATTTGTCAACACAAGTGGGATATTGCTAGAGAACCTAGAGTTGAACGGTGTGCATTTAAGAGTCGTACCATGTGCATATGTGTGTGGCTGCATTATACGTTAAGATAATTTCTCTTATGACTAAATAAAAACTTCTCCATTAAGGAAACTTACTCAGGAAATATGTCAGTGTTATGAAACCACTCACAAACATGAAAATGTGCCAGCAATCTACAAACCCTACCCCCATTACTGAAGCCTCAGATACACAAACAATGTCCGGTAGGACCACTAAAGCTAGAAGGAAAGCCAGCTATAAGAAACAAGAAATCTGGGAATCTTCCCTGGATTGGACTTGCAATGACAGGCAGTATATGTGGTGTTATACAGGTCATAACAGAGAGTGTGTCCTCAAAGAAGAAGGTTTTTTGAATCATCACAATACAAAGTGGCATCACCTCACCTACTGCATCAGTAGGGCAAAACCAACAGGTTTAGGAAGGGAATAGGCCCAAACCAACGGTAATATCTGAACTTTTTTTAGTTTCTTACTTTATACTTACTTTTAATCTATATGTATAGAAAACACTATCAAGCACAGCATCATCAGAAAAAGGTGAGGGCCTTCCGGAAAAAAGGGAGAAAAGACCCAAAAAACATCATCAGTGGCATCTGTAGTCACCTCCCCTACTACTCACCTACATTTCCTGCATCTCTTCTCCGCCCCCTACTTATCATGCAATCATCTTCTTATCTTCAAATCATGAATGTGAGTCTTTTATTTATGTTAACATCTTCAACATTTGAATTATAATCCTATTTTTTTTAATTAACATTTTTAAATATTGCATTATAGTCCAATGGTTACTTATAACTGGCAGGCCCAGTAGCAAATATACTCTACTGGAATAGCATAATTGCCAAGATCATCTAGTCCCTTTGACGTTGGTTCTACCCAAGAATACAAATAAGCCTCAAATGGAATGGTAAAGCATCAATCTCAACCATCAAACTTCATGAGCTTAAGAGAAGCAAAAGAAACAAGACAATGGGAATGTAGTGCAAGTTAACATGATAACTTCTCATAGTCCACGATTCTGAAAAATGTATGATATTGATATTTAAGCCCTTTATTAATTTTCCTTCTATTTGGAATTTGTTGGTAAAATATTGTCTTCTGAGGCCTTATGAACATGACTTTAATTTTGGTATTCTGCCTTGTGTGAGGCATTATTTTGTTAATTTTCCATTATGTGAGGCCCTTATTATGAATGTGAATTTTTGGTTTTTTAAAATGGGGGTTGTTTGTGTTGTCTATCAGAAAGTGCATTGGGTCGTAATGGGTTGTCAGTGTGTGGCTTCATTATTTTAGTTGGTTATGTTTTTTAACAAATGGTTGTTTTTGTTGTCTATTCTGAATATGAATGGATGATTAGTGTTGGTTTTATTGATGAAGTGTTGCCTATTAACTGAAGCTTCAATTGACATCATAGATACAAAATGACCACCATTTACAATTCATAACAACAACAAATCAAAAGAAAACCAAATATCAGAACTACCGTTTGATGATGACATATAAAAACGCAAATCAAATACATACACACAAGTCATCGTTCTATTATACTACAGACACACATTCACCTTCTATTCATTATCCTATCCAAACCAAATTAAGTTAATCAGTATACATAATGACCTGTCTAACATAATTTTTGTGCTCCAACTCATTGATTTTGTTCACCATTCTTGGAAGGATCAAACTTGATCTTGATCCCTTCTTCTTTGTCCCTCCATTGAATTTTTTTTTATTTTTAGACTTAAAATGAGATCCAAAATATTACATTAGACATCGTTCCCGACAGAACCAAGTGTAGCAAAGAAGAAAAGAGAAAAACACATACACCATAACCTGGGCAAGACAAAAATGATTTTTCCGACTTTACTTTCGCCCAGAATTTTACAAATTCAACAAAATTCCCGTGTTTGCATCTCACTACAACTACAAACGTTAGAGTCATTGGGTCCAGTTCATCCATAAAAAACCTATTCTAGTTTTCATTTGCCATTTTTGATGAATTTTGAGAAAATTTAAAATTCTAATTGGTGACCTAAATAAAAAATTACAGCAGATTACAAACCCTAAATTCAAGATTTGAAGTAAAAATGAACATTAAAAATTAAATCCTACTTAATTTTCGAGGAAATCAATGATTTTTTTTACAAAAAATAAAAAGGATTAGGGAAAGAAGAAACAAAGGGTTTATTAAAGGCGGGGCACATGACGTTGGAGTAAGGGGAATTTTCGTTTGAATTTATGCTTCTACGCACTAGATGTGATGAGAACCTCCCATGATTGTTTCAGTATTTTGGTGTGTGAAAATAGAGAATATACAGTTCAGGTGGGTAATGGCCCCTTGATAGTTGGAGTGTAGGGTTGAATTAGGGTAATGGTTGGGGGATTTTTATACCATTTTCTCTTAAAGAAACGAACTTGCAATTTTACTCTTTAACTGAACTACCAAAACTCAAGTCTTCAAACAAAGTTAAATCATTTGCAAAAGACTTTTGGAAGGATCGATGAACTTTTCTTGACTGACTCTTATCTGATCCTTGAATTGAATTATGGATTCAGGATTGATTTTGTGACATGGAGGATCTCATATTTTTAGAGTGTTTATTAGCATAGTTAAAATGAGAACATTCAATAAAAACTTTATTGACTGATGTCAGTGATGCGGAGAATGTTTGTTAATTTTTGTCGCAAAATAAATTTTAGGTAGAACGTCTGTGACCGTTATAACGACGCGAGGGAAATTTCAAATTCTCAAATCCTTTTTATATTCAATACCCAAGAAATGTACCATAAAAATCTAACTTAAAAAAACGACATTTGCTCTTACCTCTCGATTTCCTCATATATCCTCAATTTGAGAACAAAAGTAAATTCAGAACCACATATCAAACAATTCAACTTCCATTTTTAGAATGAACCACGCTAAATTAAACATGTTTTCGCGCAGGTGAACGAACCAACACTGTGTTTACTCACATACCTTTGTAGGGATCACCCCCTTTAAGAAAATCAACAAGCGATTCTGAGATATTAACGATTCTTGCTTCTTTCGTCCTTTCTTCCTTTTTTTTCTCTTTTCTCAAAATTCGATCTAACTCTTTCCAAAAGTGTACATGACTAAGAATCTTTTAGACCCAATTAATTACCCAAAATGAACACAACAGAATTGGGTAGGAAAAGACAAATTCCCTTTTAAAATCCGGATTGGTTTAGTGTCTTTAATGTGAACCACTCACTTTCAATGGCATAAATCTCACTCATACAAATGCGAATTCGTGTCAAAATCAGAGCGGCGTTGGAAATATTGTTCCATGATCTTTTCCTACATATTTGTAATACACTCAAATCATCTGATAGCTAAAAAGGAAAAAAAAAAAAAAAAAAAGTTAGGTCGTTTTGAAGTGACCAAGCTCAACTTTACAACACCACACAATTTTCCATATTTCTATATTCTTTTCAAAATGACTAGTTTTTCCACTTTTGAATTTCCTTTATAAGTTTCGGGTGTTACCGTCTATTTAATATATATGAAGTTAAACTCAAGCTTATTTTTGCTTGAGTGATTTTAATTTTCGTTAATAAGTTTAGTTTTGAAGGTTAAGGTTTGTTTGCAATCAAAAATGATTCTAAGATGTTCGCACACGCTAGGGTAGATTCAGGCCAATGACATAAACATACCACCCCAAACCTTCAGAGACCCATACACCACAACACATATGTTCAGTTTGGCACCTCCCCTTACTCAATCATATATATATTGTTGCGTTGTTTCTTTGTGTCGTGTCTACCCACATTTTCTTTCTCAGAATCAACTCGCATCATAAAAAATTCAACAATGTTGAAATGTCCGCTTATCTTGTATAACCACAACTAACATACATAAACCTTAGACTCCCCGCTGTTTGAAGGTTTAAGCATGAAACTTTGTCTAGTCTACAAGCAAACTATAATGGATTAATACAAATCTAACCACTTCGTTATGAAGTTAGCTTGCGTGGAGTGTCAGCAGCTGCTCAGATTTGTGAGAAGTCCTATCAATTTTCTCCTTTGGAAGAATTCTAACAAGCATGGACCGAAAGTCGTTGGGTCTTGCCTTTCTTTGCATGAAATCTCCTTTCCTCCATCATCCTCGAGCTTAAAGTTGCTTAAGAGAAATATTTTAGTAACCGTCATTTGTTTTGTCCCAAAAATAAAAAAAATAAGAAAAGACATCATTTTATATAGGGTCTAATTCCGTAAATATTGCTATAGCGTTCTTGCAAGCTTTATAGTGGTGCCATAGGGGGAGACATTCCACTATATATTTGGGGGGGCTGACGTTAGCCCGGATAATTTCAAATTTAATAATTTTGTTGTGTGTCAAAAAATTTTATTTGGCACCGGCATTTGAAAATTTTAATTGAGACTCCACACGAGGTGTAATTAAAACGGTTCGGATCGTTGTAGTAACTTCTTTTTGGATGGTTTAAATAATCACATTGTTTTGATTGTTATTTTAAATTTATCATATTATATTTTATTGATTAATTGCTATATAATTATAAAATGTCTAATTTTATATAAAATCAATTTTTTGAATATTGATAAAACAACATATATTATTTGAAAATGATGTAAAAATAATATAAATCACCTGACTTCACAGCTTAAAAAATTAAAAGGCATACATATGTTGGCTGACTCTTAAAATTTTATCAGGCATAAAAATTGGGAGAAATAAAATAACATATATTATTTAAAAAATACTGAAATCACAGTAATTAATAATTTAATGTAATACCTCAGCCTGAGAAAGAGCTATATTTAGAAAGAACTAATTGGGAAAGAGATTATTTGAAGATTTGTTCAGTTAAACTAAGTTGTGAGTTTTGGGTCAAACCCAAACGACCATGTTTTTTACAGTACATATCGGTAGCTCATACATATCAAATTAAGGTCTTTTATTCCCTCTTTCAATTGTCATTGAATTTTCTAAGCCTTATGATTCGAAGGAGGGAGATATGCCCGTTTGGAAGTTAGTCTGTCCATTCAGAACATTTTCTGAATTAATGAAGGGTCTTTTTGATCTTTTCCTACCCTTTTAGCTTTAAACATTTGGAAATATTTTCGGGGCTAAATGGGGCCTAAACTAACTTCGATTATCTTTCATAATTCAAAATCACGTCTAGGATTTAAAGGTATGTAAGTCCTTCATAGTCTTTTGATTTTTGTTTTACCCACATTCATCATGCGAATTCCCAGTTGTAATTTCTTTTTTGGAGGGTTGAATTCTTTGAATTCTTTGAGGTGTGTTTCTTGAGTTTTGGTTATTCATGCTTTGTTTATGGAATCGTGAATTCTTGAACGCTAGAATTTTGATTTTTAGAGTTTTTCTTGAGGAAAGGGTCCCCTGTATATTCTCCGTGTACTTGTTTCTTTTTAATTGAATCTACGGTCTTTGATAAAAAAAATCGATTTCTGGCAAGTTCGGATCAGAAAATGGATAAAAATTCTCGTAATTGTTCTGAGAAGGGGTGGTGGCGACCTACCATTTTACGCACTTTCATTGCGCCACACATGAGCCGTATGAAGTTTAGAGGTAGGCGATCCACTTAAGCAGTGTGGCCAAGGTCGCTTGTCTCCCACCCTTTTTCTATCGTTTTTCTCCCTGTAAGTCTGTTCTAGAAATGTATCCTTGAGGACTGCCTCCCAAGATTAATACTTATATTAACAAAACCAAATCACTTCCCGCTCATTATAGTTTAACACAATATTTACCAACTGGCAACAAAAAAAGGCTAATATTTATAAATATTGGAAGCAATTATAGATATATGACCAAAGCTGTAAATTAGCTTCATTTTGTTCTCCTAAAAAAAACTTTATTATTTTAAATGTAGCATCTTCTGCTGGGGTGGGATTAAAGCTAGTAAAAAAAGGGATGAGCGCATCTAACTCTAAAGTTCTTTCTTATTCTTAAACCACTTTTCATTCAGTTGCTGAAAGATAGAGATTAGACTTTCGTAATGAGATTGAGTTCCACGCGTATGCAGGCTAGAAAAAGGCTATTTGTTGTTATTCTATCTATTTGTGCATCAAGTTCGTAGAAGATCTCAATTTTTATGAAATGATAGTAGCTCAATGTTTAGAGACGTTTAGCAAATCAGTCCGAAAGAGAGTTAGTAATACGTTCAAAAGTTACTCCTTACAGAAGTACCAGGCTATTAGGAAGAATCGCAACAATTTCCCATCCTAACAAAGTAGTGTTTCCGCTGAATTCAATGAAAAATGGTTACTTACATTGCTTGCAAATTTTTGGCACGTATAGAATCGTACCAATGGCACGTTGGGCTCTAATGTGAAAAGACAAGGCAGCTTCGTTAGTCGAAACCTAAATGTTAAGTCAGCACCACTCCCGACCTTCACTTCTTCCGTCCGTCAATCCGTCTTAAGACGATATTTGCCATAAATATGCAGGTCCTTAGTGGGAAAACTATTTTACCCCCGATGTAGTATCGAAGCAGACAGCATATAACTTCATTCGAGAGAGTTTTGGTGGTCGGTGAGGGTGATGTGGGTTGGTTGTTCTTTAAGACCGGGGCGGGGGGGGGGGGAAGGGTCTATCAAATAGGATGCAGAACTGGGGTTCAGATGAGATTAGTGTGGACTTATGTGGAACCGCAGAGAAAGAAGCAAGGTCTGCAGCGAAGC